>VDFB02296108.1:0-49123 GCA_007258455.2 Sequoia sempervirens
TTGCAAGGTATCTTTTCAAAGTAATATAAGAAATGTATGGGTTTATTCATGCATTACTAAGTTAGATTATTTTAATGTTTTCCAATTTCATTCATCTTCTCATTTTGGTGTGTAGAGATTATATTATGTGTAGAGTTTGAAGGTGTAGTCTTAAATGGCATCTTCCTTAAGCTTTCACCAAGTGAATTCTGGTAATTGCATCCTTTTGTGTTTGAAATATTAGACTATATCACCCAACTAGATACAAGAACTTATTTACCTTAGGATCAACCTCCCAACACACCTAAAATAATTAAATATAAACTTTATTCTAGTTTGTATTATAATTATTTTTATTCACTACCACATCTAGATGTGCATAATAGAATTAGGGGCTATTAGGAACACATTCTTAGATACATTATGTGGTAGTTTGTCTACTTATTAAAGGTGAATATCCTTGTATTATCAAACCAACATAAAGATACAAAGTGACAACCTAGTGGTAGTTCAAGTATGGTTTGTGCCAAGATATATGTACATTGCCTATAATTATATCTAAAATAGCACCTTAGGGAATCCCCCTTGGTCCAATAGAGCCAAAATTCAAATGTCTTATGCACCTTAGTTTGACAACCCTAGTCCTTGGTAGAAGCTTACCTTTAGGGATTTTGGACTTATAACTCTATGCACCAAAGGGTTCTATTGACAAAAGGTTATTATCTTCATATGGTCTGAGGATATTAATATATTGGTCACCATAGATGACTCTTGGGGTCTTTGGTTAAGATTTTTTTTATGATCTCCCTTTGAAGGGATGTATTTCTCTTTGGTTTTGAGTATTGTCCATTTTCTTGGACCTTTATTATTTTACATATTGCATTTGAATTTGACATGGATTGATCAATTAGATTCTCACAGATATTAGAGAGACTTGGGTGAGGTTGGACATCTCTTGTATTAATAGATATTTTGTATTGATTACTTTTTATGAGGTTTCAATATAATTACTAAGGTTCCTACACCTAGATATGGATGTGAGTAAATTATGGACCTAATGAGAAGGTTTCCATTTATTATAATATTATATTTCTTGGTGTTGTATACATAGGACAATCTTGTACCCCACTCTTAGTCTACTTGAAAAGTGAATGATCTAAGGTGTTTTCCACTTGATTATTGGATGCATTTTTTATTTGTATTGTTTCTCATGTCTATTAGTCTTGATCTTTAATTTTGAGGGCTTGTTGAGAAGTAGGTACATGGTTTTATTGTTTTCTATTGTTATTTGAATGTTTGTTCTTGAGCTATGGTAATAGCTTTGAAAATTTGTTCGGAAATGTATGGGAATTTTTTGTGGTTTTTGGGAATATACCCTTTATTACATGAATGAGGTATTTTTATCTACCTTGGATTTTACACCTATTGCTACCATGTTTTTACTTTGAGATGAATTATTAGATGTTGATATGCTTTCTATTTGGGAATGTTGGAGGAGATCTTACTTTACACAACTTGGCATTTATTTTTGATAAGTTAAGCAACATTTACAAGGTGGTGTACCTAAACACAAAAGGACCCAAGGGTAGAGATTTTAAAGCAAAAAAAAAGTACATGTTCACTGGCCACAAACAAACCAATGACAACAAACAGACAACAAAACTATAGCATAGTAGGAAAAAATAAACAAGGACATCCTACTTGGGAAGATTTTCACATTCCTTCTTGAGGAATTCTAAAGCATCCTAGTTTTGTTGGTTTGATTTGGGGTCCTTCATATTTTCATGCTTCTTTATCTCATCTTGTAGCATAGAGGAAAGAGTGACAACATAATGGTGTATGTGTTGAATGCACAAGACAACTAAGAGGGGGGTGAATCAGTTGTACATTAAAACATCAAAACCCTCATTAACATTTAGATTTGCATTAATCCTTAAACCCTTAGCAACCCTTAAACCCTTATCATGCATTAGCAGAATATAAACATGAGAAATAGTAATGCAAACACATCCATACACATGAGAACACCAAATTTACGTGGAAAACCCAAGAAGGGAAAAACCATGTGAGGATTAACTCACAACATAAAGTAATTGCAACACTAAATACAATAGGCTCGCTACCAGAGGGCTCACTACCATATTAGAAAGAAGAAGAAAGAAGTTTGTTACAATGATAAATCCATCTCAGAGCAACAGAAAATATTCACCATTGCTTCACCAGAACATTCACACTTTCTCTATAGAATGTAGACACCTTATGCTCATTGCTTCAAGTAATCTTAGCCATTAAAGCTCACACTGCACTTCGCACTTCCACACTTCACATCATAATTCACATCCACATCCTTCATCAACTCAATACATATATATACCATCCTCAACCTTGAAAATAATTTGCAAAGACAGCTATGCACCTCAAACATGTAAATTTAAATTAGGTTGGCACCAAAACATCCCCGTAGTGGAGAGGAATGAAGATGAACCACATCAAACCTTAACTCGGACCTAAATCCATACAAACATACCTCGCCACGCTTCCACAAACACCGAAGCATATCCTCAATTAGTATAAACACCCAAGGTTGATTGAACATGTGTTAACACCATTAAACATTTAATTACACACTTCATCAAATCCAAAGATGACTCACAAACCACACACAACACTCAAAAACAATATGGAATATTCCATCAATACCCTTAAATCTAATAAATCTTTCGCAACAACTTTCACCTGAAGAACATACTCATTTTGTACACCCAGTTAACCTTCCATGCATTGTAACACATGAACTCAACCTTGTGGAGCAACAAAACTCAAACGACTTAGACTAAAGATATCTATGAATAATATAAGCACACCTCCAAATCCACAAAACCAGAAACCACATGGAGAAATGTGGAGAAAAACCATTTCTCCCAGACATCACTGCACCACAGTTCACATACTGATGAACACAACTTCTTCTATCGAACGATCCATAACCAAAAATTCTAGATATAACACCTCTAAACACCTTTGATCAACATATTTGAACCACACAAAAAGATCTTCAACTATAAAAAAAATGTGGAGTAAAACACTGAACACTACTATGCCATATTGAACACTCTTTACCACATTGTTCCCTCTTTTTTTTATTTTTTTCAAAATCACTTGGAAACCAAGCACCACAAACACAATCTCAACATCTACAACACCTTCTCAACCACACAAGAGATTAAACATACTCAAACATATGCTCATCAAATCAACACTAGAGGTTGACATTAGTGATACTACTAACAACATAATGCAACTAATCAAAGCATCTCCATAGGTTGACATTAATGCAACAACAAAGATCTATTGACATCAATGACAACACAAACTTCCAACAATCTCCCCCTTTGTCATTGATGGCAACACATGATATGAAAAACCATCAACAACAACAGCTCTGATCACCAACTCATATATTGCTCCCCCTTACACAAGCATCTATACTTTCCAACACTTTCTCTTTTACAAGACTTCTCTCCCCCTTTCTTCATATGGTTTTTCATTAAATCTCCCCCCCTTTAACATCAATAGAAAAGGGCAACACATATATATTCTTTTTTTTAGCTTCTCATTTGACATTGATCACACTTGTATCTACTCTACAACTTCTTTTTCTTCTACTGCACTATTTTCTTCACACCTTTGCATACAACATATTGCACCAACCAGTAGCTACTACACATATCATTTGACATAGCTGAACAATGAATGAATCTTGAAATCCACTGGACTGATGCATAACCTTATGCATCTAATTGAGAGGGGCAATAACCCATAACTTCTTCTGGATATACTCAAAAGTATCCTTAGTGAAGATATCTACAACTTGATCCTTAGTAGGCACGTACTACAAATTCACCTCATTCTCTACAACATTTTCTCTCAAAAAGTGATAGCAAATTAAGATATGCTTTGTCCTTGAATGCATTACTAAATTCTTTGAAATATTGATAGCACTTGTATTATCACATAAGATAGAAATTAGTGCATCATATGGCACTCTAATATCCCTCAAGGTTTGCTTCATCCACAACTCCTGTGTGCAGCATGATGTTGCAGCAATGTATTCTACCTCTGCAGTAGATAATGACACTGAATCCTACTTCTTACTCAGCCAAGACACCAACCTACTTCCAAGAAAGAAAGCACCACCACTTTTACTTCTCCTATCATCCACACAACCTGTCCAATCTACATCTATATAAGCACTCAGAGAGAAATCAGTACCCTTTGGATACCATAAACCATGTTTTGGAGTGCCTTTCAAGTATCTGAATATTCTTTTTACTACTGCCACATGTGATTGTCTAGGATCTTCTTGAAATCTAGCCACAAGACAAACTGCATGCATGATATATGGTCTAGTGGCAGTTAGATACAGTAGTCCTTCAATCATTGATTTGTACTTTCTTTGATCAGCCTTAGGATATTCTTCATTCTTACTCAGCTTGCAACCAATAACCATAGGAGTACATACCAATTTTGAGTCTTCCATTCCAAACTTCTTCAACATTTCCTTGACATACTTTGACTATGATATGAATATTCCTTTCTATGTTTGATTGATTTAAAGTCTAAGGAAAAAATTCATCTCCCCAAATATTGACATCTCAAACTCTTTATGCATCACTTCTATAAATCTTTTGCACATACTTTCATTTCCTCCAAAGACTATATCATCAACATACACAACCACAATCAAAATTTGACATTTCTCAACTTTAAAGTAAAGATTATTATTTGTCATACCTTTATTGAATCCTTGCTACAACAAGTACCTATCCAATCTTGCATACCAAGCTCTAGGAGCTTTCTTGAGTCCATATAATGCCTTCTTCAATTTGCAAACCATATTAAGATCTTCTAACGACTGAAATCCTTCTGATTGTTCAATGTATACCTCTTCTTCCAACTCACCATTCAAGAATGCAGACTTCACATCCATCTAATAAACTTTGAAGTCCTTGTGTGTTGCAAAAGACAAAAACATCCTAATAGCCTCCATCCTTGCCATTGAAGAAAATGTCTCTTTAAATTCTATTCCTTCTACTTGTGAGTATCCTTTATACACAAGCCTTGTCTTGTTCCTAACAACTTCTCCATTCTCGTTAAGTTTGTTCTAGAACACCCACTTAGTCCCAATCACATTTTTGTTCATTGATCTTGGGACAAGTTCTGAAGTCTGGTTCTTCTCAATCTGTATCATTTTTTCTCCCATAGCCTTGATCCAAAATTCATCTTTGCATGCCTCATTCACTATTTTACGTTCAGCTATAGAAAGTAAACATAAGTTTACCTATTCTTTCATAGCAGCATTTCTTCTTGCCAATACACCTCTACTTTTGTCACCAATGATTTGATCTTCAAAATGATTCTTCTACACATACTTAAGGGTCTTAGAGATCCTTTCAGAGCTTCTTCCTCTTCAACCTACACTTATTTTTCCTTACCATCATCTTTCTCTTCTTCTTTGCAAGAGGACTCATCTTATTCATATCCATCTATCAACACTAAGCTTTTATGTAGGTCTTTATCCACCTTGACACTTACACTTTCAACAATCCTTTTTAGCCTCTTGTTGTAGCACTGGTAAGCCTTTATCTTTGTAGAGTATCCAAGGAAGATACTTTCATTAGATCTTGCATCAAACTTTCCTAAGTTTTCATCTCTTCCAATATAGCATTTTTTTCCAAACACTCTGAAATACTTGACAATAGGAGTCCTTCCATACCACAACTCATAATTTCAAGTCTTTGAACTATTTGTCCTTGTTTGTGCTCTATTAAGTATGTAGATTGCAGTATGAATTGCTTCTCTCAAATAGACATCTAGTAGATTTGCTTCCTTCATCATTGTCCTTGTTGCTTCCTGAACAGTCCTATTCTTCCTTTCCACCACTCCATTCTGCTGAGGAGTCCTAGGAGCTGATAGATGTCTCTTTATTCCATCATCTTCACAAAAAATGTTAAACTCCATAAAGGTCTATTTGCACCAACTCCAAAGGTCCTACTATAGAATATTCTTTGACATTGAACCTTTTTCTTGTTTGCTTCCCAACCTGACATTCCTTACAAACTACATTTATGAGTTTTGTAATCTTTGGCAAATCTCTGACAGCTTGAGCAGAGTTGATTCTAACTAGGCTATCAAAATTGACATAAAACATTCTTCTATGCCATAACCAACCTTCATTGATTTGATTCATAAAGCACATACCATTAGCACCCTTAAGTTAATAAACATTTCCATTTGTCCTTATAGCAACCAAAGTTCTAAAGCCTTTTTTGATCTCACAACCACCATCGTGAAACACAAGATTATATCATTTGCTACACATTTGTCCCACACTTAAAAGATTATGCTGGAGACCTTAACATAAATAACATCATCTATATTATGCTTGCCATCAAAATTGATTGAACCTTTTCCACATATCTTATCAAATGTATCATCTCCAAACTTAACAAGATCTCCTTCATGTTGGAGTTAAAATGACACTGAGAGGGGGGGTGAATCAGTGTCTTAACAGATTTGACTAATTTTCAAAAATTCAAAAACATAGCCCAGATTTGATCTCAATATACTTTGATTAATGCATTCATGAGTTGAATGTAATCATTCATAAACAGAATTGAGAAAAGTAATAACCAAATAGTGAACTGAAATAACAACACAGTAAAGCAGTGAGAACTCATAAGAACAAAGAGACACAAGATTTTTCTGAGTGGAAAACCCTCCTGGGGTATAAAAACCACTCCCGAAATGCCTTCCAGGCTTAATCTTTTGAACAACTGTTCACAATGCCTTATAGGCTGATTTTTGAGCACCCACTCAAGGAGCACCAACCCCTCGTTTAGAGATATCTATCTCAAGGAGTACCAACCCCTCAAATTATATTTCTAAACAATAAAAATATCTTAGAGGATCTCTTTGTTTTTAGTTAAGCTCATAACTCTCTGTTTTTCTCGTCTACCTAATACCCTAAGAATTCAAAAATTGAATCCTTCAAATATTACATAGAAAGGAATTTTACAATATATCTCTGCATCTTTTTTTTTCATATTTTTATTGCAGAGTTTATCCATTTTCATATAGCCAAAGAATGATAATCTCAGAATTACAACGGCAGCACAGAAAAGAGTTTTCTGCTTCTATTTATACATCTTTTTAGGTATCAAGACTTCAAAGAATTTCTTGGTCAAAAGGAGCATCGAGTAAAGATAACTCTTTTTTATTTAAATGCCAGATAAGTAACAGTCTTCTGGAGTAACGGCTGAACAACCAAACTAAAAAGATTCAGACTGAAGTTAACAAAGTTGTTTACAATAGAACTCTTCATCTTGTACCCAGCAAGATTATTAGTCAAAGTGAAATTAATTTGCCAATACAAGAGCCATTTCACCTAGCTAAGAGTCGTCCTCAACAAATCTGAAACGTATGAGATCATTTCACTGCTTAAAAAGCACGACTGCCCACCACTGTAAATTATAAACTCTAATGCATGAATAACAATACTCTGTCAGGGCATCATTTGCCACATTGGTAACTGAGATGCAGAGAGCAGTTCTAAAAATGGTGAATATAAACCAGTATGTGCAGCATGAAACGCATAAATACCAGAGATTCGATGCCAACCAATGATGTCGGCCTACAACGATATTTAGAAATTCCCATGTCGACCATAGTGTTTGAGTCTTCGTTAATCATTCGTTGAGACAACCCCGTAAGTATGCCGAAGGCAATTATAATGCTGTCAGTCGCCCCGTGTTCTTTTTGTTTCACTATGACCTTATGCGAGCTGCATTTCCTTTTCCTCATTTTCTTTCGCCGTGACCCAGTGATGTCAGGAAGACCTCTCGCAGACCACATTATGTTTCACTGAAAGCCCTTTTATCTCTTATGTGTCGCTGTGACATTCTACTGTTGGGGAGACGTTTTGTAGATAATGCTTTGTTTTACCGAAAGTCATCCTTTCATCCGATGTCGCTGAGACAATTCAAAATTGGGGAGACTTCTCGTAGAGCATCCTGTGTCTTACCGAAATCCCACGTGATCATTCCTGTTCGCCGAGACAACTCAATGCCTATGCCGACAAGGTCCATTTGTATTCCATCGGTGAGACCCACAAGGTTCGCTATGACATTATATCGATGCCGCAACTCTTGCCGATGTGTTCCCATTCATCCTCGGGTCGGTGAGACATAACAATCTCGTTGTGACCATATACCGACGGTATAACTCCTGCCGATAGGGATCACCCTCTGTCGCCGAAACAAAGGAGAAGACCTGCCGAAAGCTGCCTGTGAAACTCCATGTGTAATGTCGACAAGACCGAAGGTCACTCACCAAGACCTCACTTCGATAACCCTAACTCTTACCGATATGTATCTTCCCGCCACCGGTCAGTGTGACAATGTACAATCACTATGACTTCACACCGAAAGTAGCATGTCTAGCCGAAGTGAATCTTTAGTGTGCCAGTCGGTCGATGTAACAATTCAAACTCACCAAGACACAATGCCAATGAAGGATCACTTACGCCGATGAACCACCTCATGTTTAGTCGGTGAGACCTAACTCATTCGGAAAGACCTCTCCCCGGTGAAAAATACTCATGTCAATAAACCTTTCCTTTGTTGCCAAAACCACGTGAATGTCATGCCAATAGATACCCAAAGGTGAATTTTTTCATCAAGGACAAACCAATCAGAACACAACTGAGAGCCAACAAACTCCCCCTTTGTCCTTGATGGCAAAACACAAATGACTCTCCCCCTTTTTTCCTCAATGACAAAGGATAGAAGAGAAGAATGTGCAATGCCAGGAAACACAACTGGGAAGCCAACCAAAAGTATCATGAGAAACAGCTGCAAAAAAGAGTAACAGTGCAGCAACCAAGATTGTAGGAGAGTTGTAAGTGAATCAAAATATATAACATGCTCCCCCTAAGTTGAAGCTTGGTGAATTAGAGAAGTAACGATTGAGAGATAACTCCCAATCGAAGTCTCAGCCTTTCAAATAACTCTTTTGCTAAGGGCTTAGTAAAAATATCATCCACCTGATCTTGTGATCCAACAAAATGTAAACATACTTCATTAGCCAGTACCTTTTCTCACAGAAAATGAAACTTGATAGCAATATGTTTAGCTCAAGAGTGAATAACAGGACGTTTGGAGATATTTATCGCACTTGTGTTATCACAGAGAATTGAAACGGGTTTAGGAACTTCAATACCCATATCAGATAGAGTTTGGCTCATCCAAAGAACTTGAGTACAGCATGAAGTGGCAGCAATGTATTCTGCTTCGGCAGTAGAAAGAGAAACAGATACTTGTTTCTTGATGTGCCATGCCACTAAACGATCACCAAGAAAGAATGCAACACCACTGGTGTTTTTCCTATCATCCAAACAACCAGCCCAGTCAGCATCAGTATAAGCAATCAAAGAGAAAGCATTGCTTCTAGGATACCAAAGACCATAATCAAGAGTGCCCTGAATATATTTAAAAATCTTTTTAACATCAGTGACATGGGATTCTTTAGGTGGTGCCTGAAACCATGCAACAGTGCAAACTGCTTGCATGATGTCAGGTTGAGAAGCAATTAAATATAATAGACTGCCAATCATTGATCTATATTCAGTTTGATTTGTATCAGGAGAATCATCAACCTTAGTAAGTTTGCATCCAGTAACCATTGGAGTGCTAACTGGATGGCATTCATCCATCTGAAATTTCTTAAGCATCTCTCTAGCATACTTGGTTTGAGAAAGAAATATTCCATTTTCACGTTGAGACATTTGAAGACCCAAGAAGAAATTTAATTCTCCCAATAATGACATTTCAAATTCAGATTCTATTAGCTGAGAGAATTTTTTACTCAAAGTAACATTGTTGCTGCCAAAGATAGTGTCATCAACGTAAATTTCAACAACCAAAATATCAGAACCTTCAGTTTTAACATAAAGATTGTTGTCTACACCTCCTCTAACAAAACCATTTGAAAGCAAATGACTGTCCAGCCTAGAGTACCAAGCTCTAGGTGCTTGTTTTAAGCCATAGAAGGCCTTTTTCAATTTGTAAACATGATCAGGCTTATCTTTGCAAATAAATCCTTCAAGCTGTTCAACATAGACCTCTTCATTTAAATAGCCATTTAAAAAAGCAGTTTTGACATCCATTTGATAAACAGTAAAGTCTTTATAAACATAATAAGCCAAGAATATTCTGATAGATTTTAATCTAGCAACGGGTGCAAAGGTTTCACCAAAATCAATACCTTCTTGTTGAGCATAGCCTTTGCAGACAAATCTTGCTTTGTTGCGAATAACATTACCATTTTCATCAACCTTGTTTCTATATATCCATTTGCCTCCAATGACATTCTTGTCATCTGGTCTTGGGACTAACTCCCAAGTCTGATTTTTCTCAATCTGATCAATTTCTTCCTACATAGAATTAACCCAACATGAATCTGTGAGAGCTTCATTAAAAAATTTAGGCTCAAACTGAGTAACTAAACAGAAAGCTATTTGAGCCTTTTCATCAGATTCAGCAGCCTTTTTCCTAGTTTGAACTCCTGCATTTTTATCCCCAATAATCTGATCTTTGGGGTGATATTTAGCTAGAGTTTTCGAAGGAGCTTTTGATGCAACCTTTTCAGGACTTTCTTTTTCATTTTTAGGGCTTGTTGATTCAGCAAAAGACTTTGTTGTTTCAGCTTCTTCTGAATTTGATTCAAGTTCAAGCCGTTCTTCCTCATTATCCTGCAAGATGTCAGCATCTAAATGTAATCTTTCATCAAATTTTACATTAACAACTTCAACAATCTTATTAAACCTTTTGTTAAGGCATTTATAATCTTTGTTGTGAGTTGAGTATCCCAAAAAATACCCTCATCGCACTTTGATTGAAAGTTGCCAAGGTTATCATCATCTTTCTTGATAAAACACTTACTTCCAAAAATTTTAAAGTATTTGACAGAAGCCATTTTTTCCATACCAAAGTTCATAAGGAGTGTGTTTAGATTTCACCCTAAGCTACACTCTATTCAAAATGTATACAGTTGTATGAACAGCTTCTTTCCAATACATATCAGACAACTTAGCTTCATCTAGCATGGTTCTAGCCATTTCTTTTACAGTTCTATTCTTACGTTCAACTACCCTATTTTGTTGAGGTGTTTTTGTTGCAGCATACTGTCTTTTAATGTCATGCTATTCACAGTAATCAATAAACTCTTGAGAGGTGAACTCACCTCCTTTTTCAGATCGTAGACATTTAAATTTCAAATCAAATTCCTTCTCAACCAATTTACGAAATATTTTAAACCTTTCAAAGGCTTCTGATTTGTGCTTAAGAAATGTGACCCAAACCATTCTAGTATAATCATCCACAAACAGCATAAAGTACCTTTCACCATTACTAGACCTTTTTCCGTTGGTCCACATAAACTCAAGATGCACAAGTCAGAAAGGTTTTGAAGAAGAATGTTCTTTGTTTTGAAGCTGATTTTAGTTTGTTTTACTACTCTAAACATTCTTTGCACACGTAGAGTTTTCTCGCTTGCTAAGAACTCGGTAGACCTCTAATAACATTCGATTTTTACTAATCTCTAACCTGTGATTTTCAAAGTTTATGTGTCCGAATCTTTTATGCCATAACCAGCTCTCTTCAATTTGGCCCATTAAACACATACCTTGATTATTGTCATTGCTTGATGTGTCGAGAAGATTGTACACATTTCCTTTTGTCCTCCTTCCAGCTGCAATAGCCTTTCCTAGCTTGTTCTTAATCTCACATCCCTGCGAAGTGAAAAGAACATGATAACCACTATCACAAATTTGACTAACACTTAGAAGATTGTGCTTGAGACCTTCCACATAGTACACATTATAGATAGGAGAGTCTTCATTCAGAAGAAGTGAACCTCTACCTTTAATTTGAATACCAGAGTTATCACCAAGCACTTAACATATCCACCTACATAATCTTCAAGATTTATAAACTTATCCTTGTCCAGTCATATGGTTAGAACATCCACTATCCAGGACCCATAAGTCCTTTTTCTTGGAATGAAAAGTAGTTTGAACCAACATAGTTTGCTCAATGTTGTTGACAGTCTTAGGTTTCCAAACCTTTTTAATTTTCTGTTGTTTAGATTGCAGATCAGTTCTGCACTATTTGACAGAATGTCCCAAAGCATTGCATTTAAAACATCTGATCTGTCTAACAAAACCATAGTGTTGCCTAATACCAAACTTGGGTATTCTAGGATTCATAACCCTGCAAGTGCTCACCTTATGGCCAAATTTGTTGCAGAAAAAACAATAACCATAGAAGAAAGGATTGACTCTGTATGAAGATTCTATTACCTCTTAAAGACTGAACATGATCCTTACCGAATTTTGAGTGATTTGAACCTGAACATTTGACTTCAAACAAGGGTTTTGTTTTGCATTGCCAATTGAGCATTCACCCTTTTCAAAACCAACACCAATTTTATCTTTATACATCTTCTGCTTGCTGAGCATCTCGTTCAGTTTTAGAGTGCTTTCATATTTTTCAATTTCCTTCCTAAGACGAACTACTTCTTGTTCCAATTTTTGAATTTCTTGATCTTTGCAGCTTACAGTCTCTCGAAGACAGTCTTCAACTCTTTTAGCTTCTTCAAGCTGAGTTTTCAGAGAGACCATTTCATTGATCTTTTATGTTCTTGAGCAAGAACTTGTTTTTTGAGTTTTCTGACCTCTTGTATAGCACATTTCAGCTCACTTTCAAGATCTACTTCACCTTCTTCAATATCAGTGATGTTCGAATCATTTTGCTGAGTAATTTCAACCATGAACAAAGTTTCATCTTCTTTAGCTGATGAATCTTCAGACTCAATATCAAATTCATCCTTACTAAATAGACTTTTCTTCTTTTTGAAATTGAAGTTTCGTTTAGGTTTGAAGGCCTTTTTCTTAGGCTATTTTTCAGTTGTCTCGTTGTCACAGATTTGATCATCATAGGGACACTTTGCAGCAAAGTGACCTATTTTGCCACAGTTAAAACATTTAAAGGGAAGTTTTCCCTTATATTTTCCTGATCCCTTTTTAAGTCTTCTAACAAAATGGGATTCTTTAGAATCAGACAACTCTGATTCACTGACTTCGACTTTTTCTTTCTTTTCAGTGTTAAAGGCAGTTTCTTTTCCTTTGAATTGTTTTTGCTAGTTCTCATTTCATAGGCATTAAGTATTCCTTGCAGGCTGTCTAAGGTAAGTTTATCAAAGTGTTTCTTTTCTTCTAGGGTTGAAACCTTAGATTCAAATTTGGATGGTAAGGTTCTAACAACCTTTGTGACCACATCAAATTCATTAACCTCTTGACCTAGACCTTTCATTGCATTGAAAACTTCATCAACTCTTAGAAAATATTCAACCACTTTTTCATCATCCTTCATTTTCAACTCCTCAAACTGATGTTTGAGTGTAATGATTTTTGACAGTTTGACTTTCTCATTCCCTTGATATATAGTTTCAAGTTTTTCCCAGATTTCATGAGCAGATTTGCAATGCATGACTTTAACGAACACATCTTTAGTTAACCCACACAAGAGGGCATCATGCTTAGCTCTGGCATTTGTTTCATACCTCTTTTTTTCAGCAGGATCAATGGGAATAGAGGCTGGTACATTGTAATCATTTAAAACAATGCTCCAAACATCAATATCAAAAGAAATAAGAAAAGCTTCCATTCTGATTTTCCAGAACACATAATCTGTTCCATCAAATAACGAAGCTCTAGTTACAGAGGCACCGTCTTGAGAATGTGCCATTAAAAACAAACTCCAAGACCAAGATCAATCCAAGGTGATTAAAACTTATCAGAGGACCCTACGCTCTGATACCAATTGTTGGAGTTAAAATGACATTGAGAGGGGGGGTGAATCAGTGTCTTAACAGATTTGACTAATTTTTAAAAATTCAAAAACATAGCCTAGATTTGATCTCAATATACTCTGATTAATGCATTCGTCAGTTGAACGTAATCATTCATAAATAGAATTGAGAAAAGTAATAACCAAACAGTGAACTGAAATAACAACATAGTAAAGCAGTGAGAACTCAGAAGAACAAAGAGACACAAGATTTTGCCGAGTGGAAAACCCTCCTGGGGTATAAAAACCACTCCCAAAATGCCTTACAGGCTTAATCTTTTGAACAACTGTTCACAATGCCTTATAGGCTGATTTTTGAGCACCAACCCCTCGTTTAGAGATATCTATCTCAAGGAGTACCAACCCCTCAAATTATATTTCTAAACAATAAAAATATCTTAGAGGATCTCTCTGTTTTCAGTTAAGCTCATAACTCTATTTTTCTCGTCTACCTAATACCCTAAGAATTCAAAAATTGAATCCTTAAAATATTACATAGAAAAGAATTTTACAATATATCTCTGCATCTTTGTTTTTCATATTTTTATTGCAGAGTTTATCCATTTTCATATAGCCAAAGAATGATAATCTCATAATTACAACGGCAGCACGAAAAAGAGTTTTTTGCTTCTATTTATACATCTTTTTAGGTATCAAGACTTCAAAGAATTTCTTGGTCAAAAGGAGCATCGAGTAAAGATAACTCTTTTTGATTTAAATGCCAGATAAATAATAGTCTTCAGGAGTAACGGCTGAACAACCAAACTAAAAAGATTCAGATTGAAGTAAACAAAGTTGTTTACAATAGAACTCTTCATCTTGTACCCAGCAAGATTATTAGTCAAAGTGAAATTAATTTGCCAATACAAGAGCCGTTTCACCCAGCTAAGAGTCGTCCTCAACAAATCTGAAACGTATGAGATCATTTCACTGCTTAAAAAGCACGACTGCCCACCACTATAAATTATAACCTCTAATGCATGAATAACAATACTCTGTCAGGGCATCATTTGCCACATTAGTAACTGAGATGCAAAGAGCAATTCTAAAAATGGTGAATATAAACCAATATGTGCAGCATGAAACGCATAAATACCAGAGATTCAATGCCAACCAATGATGTCGGCCTGCAACGATATTTAGAAATTCTCATGTCAGCCACAGTGTTTGAGTCTTCGTTAATCATTCGCTGAGACAACCCCATAAGTATGCCAAAGGCAATTATAACACTGTCAGTCGCCCCGTGTTCTTTGTGTTTCGCTATGACCTTATGCGAGCTGCATTTCCTTTTCCTCATTCGCTTTCACCGTGACCCAGTGATGTCGGGAAGACCTCTCGCAGACCACATTATGTTTCACCGAAAGCCCTTTTATCTCTTATGTGTCGCTGTGACATTCTGCTATCGGCGAGACGTTTCGTAGATAATGCTTTGTTTTACCGAAAGTCATCCTTTCATCTGGTGTCACTGAGACAATTCAAAATCGGGGAAACTTCTCATAGAGCATCCTGTGTCTTACCGAAATCCCACGTGATCATTCATGTTCGCCGAGACAACTCAATGCCTATGCCGACAAGGTCCATTTGTATTCCATCGGTGAGACCCACAGGGTTCGCTATGACATTATATTGATGCCGCAACTCTTGCCGATGTGTTCCCATTCATCCTCGAGTCGGTGAGACATAACAATCTCGTTGTGACCATATACCGACAGTATAACTCCTACCGATAGGGATCACCCTCTGTCGCCGAAACAAAGGAGAAGACCTGCTGAAAGCTGCCTATGAAACTCCATGTGTAATGTTGGCAAGACCGAAGGTCACTCGCCAAGACCTCACTTCGATAACCCTAACTCTTACCAATATGTATCTTCCCGCCACCGGTCGGTGTGACAATGTACAATCGCTATGACTTCACACCGAAAGCAGCATGTCTGGCCGAAGTGAATCTTTAATGTGCCAGTCGATCAATGTAACAATTCAAACTCGCCAAGACACAATGTCGATGAAGGATCACTTACACTGATGAACCACCTCATGTTTAGTCGGTGAGACCCAACTCATTCGGAAAGACCTCTCCCCGATGAAAAATACTCATGCCGATAGACCTTTCCTTTGTCGCCAAAACCACGTGAATGTCATGTCGATAGATACCCAAAGGTGAATTTTGTCATCAAGGACAAACCAATCAGAACACAACTAAAAACCAACACTTCAAACTTCTCAAGTTTAACAAACTTACTCTTATCACCTATCATATGATGTGAGCATCTGTTGCAACAATCCAATAGTTTTTATCCTCTCTAGCATGAAAAGTAGTCACCATAGTTCCATTATGACTTGCTTCTTAAGCAACTTCCTTCATACATCTCTCAAAGTTAGAAGAATTAGTTCCAACATTTAGAGCCATGAACAAACATTCATTATCCTCATCATCAAGGTAATCAGATTCATCATCAAATATACTAACATCTTATTTAACATAATAGCTTCTCTTAATTGATTTACCTTTATTCTCCTTAAATCTATCATTTGAAGTTTTCACTGGACATCTTGAGGCATAATGACCTATATTTCCATAATTGAAACATTTAAAAGGTTTACCTTTATATTTCTTAGTGCCCTTTTTAATCTCCTCACAAAGTTTGTTGCTTCTAACTCATCAAACTCATCTGGGTCAAATTCCTCATTCTTCTCTGACTTGACAACTTTAAAAGCACTCTCTTTTCTTGAATCACTTGGACTAAACTCTCTCAATTCAGAAATAATTAAAGCACAAAACAACTAATCTCTAAAATAATGATCTAAATTTTGAGCTTCTTCAATAGCAAAAACCTTGACTTCAAGATTTAGGAAGAGTTCTTAATACCTTCTTTACCAACTCAAGTTTTCCACCAAGACCACTCTATGACATGTAAGATTTATTGTTTGACAACTCCATCCACTCTATGCATGTAGCCTGTAATATCTTCATCTTCTATCATCCTTTGGGTTTCAAAATTAGTTTTTAGATTTTGCATCTTTGCTTGCAACTTGAAATATTTTCAAGAACGTAGTGTTGATTAACCTTGATTAACCTGTAAGAGAAGAAGCAATGCAAAGTGTTATTTTGGGTGAGCGACTATTTCAAGTTCCAATTTCAATTCCTCCTACAACCATTCCAAAATCTTCTCTTGAGAGTCATTTGTCCTCACACTTACCTATTACCACTCTAGTAAAAGCTTCTATGTTTCACTTAACCCCAACCAAAGCCAAAATCTTCTCTTGAGAGCCATTTGTCCTCACACTTACCAATTACCACTCTAGTAAAAGCTTCTATGTTTCACTTAACCCAACCAAAGCCATGCACACCATTGGAACCATTGACACTACATTCAAAATTTTGAACCTCCCAAGAGATAGAGGTGAGTTCTTAAGAGAATATAACTTTGTGAAAAAATCTAGATTGAGGTAAGAAAGGTGAGTTCTTTGCTGGTAGAAAACTCTATTTATTTAATTACCATCAAAGAACTCTATGATCTAGATTTTCTAACAAAGTTATATTCTCTTAAGAACTTGCCTCTTTCTCTTGAATTTCTTACCATTTAACTAGTTACGTTTCTTGCCTTGATCTAGATTTTCTAACAAAGTTATACTCTTGAAAACTTGCCTCTATCTCTATTAAACTACAAATATATGTAAAAAAATTCTTCCTTCAATAATTTTAAATGGTTTATATATACATACATATGTTAATATATATAACTTATGATAATACTTTTGTAGATAAAATTTATATATACATTATTAATGAGTAAACGATGTTTAAAGATATTAAGTCGAGATCAAATATCACAAGAAGAATGTAACGAAGATAATAAACAGAACATTCATAATAAATGTATCTCATGAGCTTCCGAATCCCCCTCCTTTTAATGTTCATATGAATAATTCGTAAACATATCTACAACTCGTCATTCCTCCTAAAGAAAAAATTGTCAACTACAAAGGTTAATTAGAACCTATAATTACAATTACACTGTAAATCAAATGGTAATAATGTGTCAAAATATATTTTGCCGCCCTAATGCTCTGTTATAGCAAAACTATTACAACTTAGATTCTTGCATATGGTGGGGACCCACTTCAACAATGAAGAGTCAGATGAAAAAATATATATACCTTGCTTAATTTGACACAGAGGCCCGACAGTGCTACAAACGAGCAAGATATACAAACATTTCTCTTTATAAGCAACCTAAAAACCACATTCTATCCACATTCAACCTTGTACATCACTGTCCCTCACTACAGTAGAAACTGATTCAGCAAAAAAGAAATTGCCTGCCCCTTCAGCAGAAATTCACACATTATCAAAATCACAGTTCTACATTATATCCAACTAGAGCTTCCCTTGCAAATAGTTCATTCAGTCTTGCCCATGGGGATTAATTCCTGCCACCCCTTCCTCGCGCCCTCCCCCTGCCACGCCCTATAATCCAACAAACAGGAGCAACAAAGGAAATTTCAAGGGCAAAAAACAAGATAAAAATTTCTGCAGAACTATTTCAATGTTCTTATCATTGTTTCAAAAGGAAGTTAAGACAAGGCAGAAGATTACTATTTTAACCATTGCCAATACCATAAACTTATCATGGATACAACAATAATATACCTCGGCCTCGTGAAGCTATTTCCCCTCCAGCCATTCCATAGTCATTATAATAACCACCATCTTGAGCATTACCACCAAATCTACCTCGACCACGACCTGCCATGTTAAAAATCTTTAAGTAGAAGTGTCTTAACAAAATAACCAATTCCAATTCACAAGCACAACTGAAACTGAACAAACATGCACCTTGGCCTCTCCGAAAGCCATTGTCATTATAATTACCATCATCGCCAAACCTGCCCCTGCCACGACCTGACATGGTAATAGGCAAGTATGAGTGTTATTTGGAAAGTGAAGGACAACGAAAGTATGGAAAAAATATTCACAGTCCATATCAAACCATGAACCTCATAAAATGACTTTGCTGACCATTTTGTAAAGAGATAAGACTGTTGTAAATGGCATCAATAAACAAAGGTTGCAAAAAGAAAAGAAATTACCCCCCCTGCCTCGTGGAGCATAGTCCATAGTACCCATGCCATTGTCATTAAAATTACCATTGCCATATTGTGCATTTCCACTGGATCGGCCCCTACCACGCCCTGGTATCCAACAACAGAAACAAATATCATTTGAATTAAATAACATTGAAGTTTATTCATCAGTATACAGTGAAGAAGACTGGCCCTTGTACATATATAGAGAGAAAGCAGGGATACCTTGACCTCTAGGAGGGAGATCACCACCACCCATGCCAAAATCATTATAGTTGCTACTATCTTGTACTGGACTGCCATAAAAGCCTCTACCACGACCAGGGAAACTTCGACCTCTACCACGGCCACGAAAACGTCCACGGCCTTGATTCCATCCATTATCTGGAGAATCATAATAGGCTCCAGCATCACCATTCTGATAGTTTGCAGAAGCAGCATTTCCT
Source organism: Sequoia sempervirens (assembly GCA_007258455.2). Lineage (NCBI taxonomy): Eukaryota > Viridiplantae > Streptophyta > Pinopsida > Cupressales > Cupressaceae > Sequoia > Sequoia sempervirens. The sequence continues at coordinate 19,478 of VDFB02296108.1, forward strand.
ATAGCAAAGTCAACCACATTAACTTTACAGCCATAATAAAATTTAAGGTTTAATAATCTATAATGTTAACAGTAGATTCATACTATACCTCCTCTGCCAGTCCCCCTCCCACGCACACGGCCTCTGCCTTTCACATCTTGAAGAGAATCCTCTAAGAAAATCAAGTACTGGGTAAGTTATATTTAACATCAACAAAGTTGAAAAATCTAAATACCTCATTTGAATGAAACAGATTCATTACAAGAAAGCTCACCGCCCTCATATTCATATTCAGGTAGAGGCTTGACTTGATCAGCTGGCAGTGGTGGTTGATAACTGTAACAAGTTTGCTTGCTAAATTTAGAAAAAAAGCGCAAGGAATTTTCATAATGGATCGAAACAACCATATGTTAAAAAGTACCTCTTGTACAGAAAAAAGAAACAAATATTCTGGGCAAAGAGAGGATAGAATCAGGCTTACCCTGCAGATGATGTGTCAAGTTGTCTTGTAGACAAAGCGATTGTTATCATGGATACATGCCTCGTTGTTTCTAACCTGAAAAAAAAGAAGCTATTAAGCCCGCAAGTTTCTTAAATCTAAAATTGAACAAATGAAATTCATAGCCCTCAATTACTTCAGATCAGAAATAATAGATGTTCTAGACAGACTTACGGTAAAAGACCTTCTTCAAGAGGTTCCCACATATATGTTATAGGAGCAGAACTAATTGTTGTGTTCTGGTGAAGATTGACAATCCTCCTCTGCAGTGTATAACACACAAACATGCAAACTCAAAAAAATGTATCAGGATTATAGACTAGTCTCTAATAACCAAACAATTAGCTTGAAAATTAAAAGGACATATTACAGTACCTTTATAATCTCTGCAATTGTTACCGTCTTACTAATTGCTTTGCCCATTGCCTTCAAGACAACCTCAGATGCACCTCTCTCCTGCATGGAAAACCATGAATTTCAATTCAATAACATTATAACTCCTTTCCATAGGATTGCCCAGAGTGCAAATAAGAACTATCATGCTAGGGGGAGGGGGGAGAACAAGGGTCCAGATCCCCCATAGAGCATGATCACATCCACATTAATCAAAGGCATTTCTCTTTAATTTGCAAAATATCCAAGGCCAAAAATATTGGAAACTGGAACATTTGAGTTTAAGAAAATTTGGCAAATGCTGTTTCCAGCTCTCTGTCCTTCATGTACAAAATTCTATATTAGAAAATAAGATACAAGAGTCTTCTACTTTAAAAAACATGCCAAATGTTATTTCCAGTTTAGAGAAGCAACATTACAATACAAGAAGTCAAAATGTTAAAACCATAATCTCTAATGACTGGAACAGATATAGTTGATATATCTGACTGCTCCTACTCACCTGTTGAGCTTTGTTTTGCAGCAAATTATTTTCTTTATATTACTGTATTACAGTTTTAATTTCACATCAAGCCATGAACTTAAGTGCAAATATGCACATATCATTAAACGTAAGTTTCTTTATGTTTTGATCAGTTGGCACTGCCTGTTTTATAGATGCAAAAGCATCAAACAGTAAAAAGTTCATTTAAATCAATTGTAGTGCTTAAACCCGAGTACTAGGTATTTTACCCACGTTTCCCTGTCCAGGGATGTTTGGGGAATGAAGGGATGAAAACAGAATGTCCCCTCACCATCCCCAATCTGTCAAAATTCTGGGGAAACATCCCTGTCTCTCCAAACCGTAGGAGACCCCCCTTCTGTTAAAAGGATTTAGTGATGGCCTGCCATCCCCAGCATCCTTGTGATGTCCAGAAGAAGTTAGGATGTACCATGTCTGTCACTATACAAAAACCAATTAAAAATTTAAAAGAAAATCAAAAACCCTAAACCTTTTATGGAGGACCCACATTCACACCCAAAAATCGCATGCACCATGAGGGCTCCTATGGCCTTGAAGGTCTTAATTTGGGCTTGGCAACAGGGGCTTTGCTCCTCAACCTCACCTTGTATCACAATAGGGGTCACGCCCAGGGCACTGCCCCTCTGACCCCACTGGGCACACCCCAGCTTTGGTTTTAAACAACAAAAAGTAAAAAATTTAGTGTTGTACCAGATAGAAAACAACAATTTTCCTAGGTTAAATCCCAAGTAATTGAATTTTATTTTTACTTTTGGTTTGCCAAGACAAACCCAAATCCAAGAAATGCTACTGTGATATAAACCTTTTTTATTTATCTTTAGCATTTATGATTTGACAATTGATGTTGAAATATCAAAATTATCAGCTGTGTTTTCAATTTCTATTTAATTTTGTAAATTTTGTTCAAGTTAAGCTAATATTATATAAACCATTTTCATTTATCTTTCAACATTTAAGATTTGACAATTGACATTGAATTATCAATTATCAGCTAAGTTTTCAATTGTCTAATTAATCTTGTTACATTTTCTGCAAAATATGGCTATAATACACACACACACGCACACAGACACACACATGTCCCACCTTCAAGAAAACTTGGAGAAACACTGTATTAATCATTGAATCAATAAAAACACTGGATCCCATCAGCCCGGGTATTAAACAACAACATTTTCTAAGAAAATATACTTCTAAGTCACATAAATGAAATCATCACTCCCAACTCTAAATCAACAAATACTGATGTGCCAAGGCTTAAGATGGAATATGCATCTCACCACACACCATACAGATACTGATATTAAAATGGTATACCATATCAACTCCCAAATTTGGCAGGCATGAGTTAATTGTGTTTTATGGCATTATATTAAAAACTGCATGTTATGCACCACAATCTCAACTTTATAATCAGTTAATTACAGGAAAAAACAGGTAGTATTTAGGCGTCCTGCATTATAAATCCTATGAAGAAGAAATGGAAAGATCAAATCTAAATCTGATCCATAGGACCACATGACGACCAACAATATCATGGATAGTCATGATCAGCCAAGCTTCCAATGTTCATTCTTCTCTTTGTCCCTAAGATATACCATTGTGTACCCATAGACATATTATAATTTGCTGGAAAAGGTTAGTAGATGGCATTAGATGCAACATCTTAGTATGGTACCATTTATGCGGATAACATTAGCATGTAGCATTTGGAATAAATTTCTTGTCCAATATTTATAATAGTAACCTGTAATCGCAGTTGGTTGTGCATTGGATTGTATAGGATTCTTATCGAAGAAGCCTGTGGAGTTCACCCTTAGTTGTACAGGGAAATCCTGTGTTAAGGAGTTAGCCTTAGTTGTATGAAGAAACCCTATGTAAAGGATAATTATTAATATTACAGGTTTCTGGTTTTGATAATATCACATCTGTATTATCATAGTTCAATCTATTTTAGTACTAACTTAGATTTTTGGTTACTCAAAACTTAATCCAGCTTGCAATGAAGTGTCCTCTCCTCTACAAGAAATCTACATAATTATTATAGCAATGTGGAGAGACGTGTGGCTTTGGTTACTCACAATGTTAACCCGATTGCAATAGAGATTTCTATCCTCAATGAGAAAATCTACATAATGCAATGCACTTAGTACAAGAATGTAGAGAGACAAAACAATTACTGATTACCCATTAATGATATTATTATTAAGACATTGCCTTGTACCCATTCCCAAGGACTGCACATTTCACATTGCATCATCTACTTATGAGTGAAGATCTAAGAAATTTACCATGGAGCAACCCACAAAAAAAACAATGAATAAAAATTTTTTTTAGTTGCAACCTACAGCAAAATATTATAAAAGATATTTGACATGCAACTCCGATACAAATACAACCCTCATCAGGCAAGCTTTCAAAGCCACAGCCTTGTGCCCAATTTCAAAGACAGCACGCAATCCGCACTAGGACTCTACTCTGAGTAAATTTACAAAAATAAATGAACTTATCACAATAATCCAGAGTAGCCCACATTGCTCTTAACCACAAAAATGCAATGGAGCAATTGTGGTCAGTAGAACAATGTGATCATAATCATCCAAAACACAATATCAATACAAATGAGATCATGTTTGAGCAACTTCCCAGACAAAGCCCTGTGCCTAAATCAAAAGATGGCACAGAACTTGCGTTAAGACAATTGCTACACAACAACAAATCTACAAAACTCGTTCAAGATATTAGAGAAACACCGAGTGGCCCACATTGCAAAACCCCACAAAGAAAACAATGACAAGATCAAATTGAACTGTGTCATGCAGCAAAATGACAACATAGATATCTAAACTGCATTTCCAATACACATGCAGTGATGATCAGGAAAGCTGCCCAAATACAACCTTGGGCACTATTCAAAAGACAGCATACAATGTTCCCCGGGTCCTCTAGTCTGGGAGAAGACCTACAAAAGTCAATACAACTATCACAACAATCAAAGTAATCTATAATATATAACTTCCATTAAACCTACTTCACTGGAACGAAACTCATGACCTGGGGACTCCAACATGCATATGAAACATAGCGGACAGCATTATGACCTCTCTTCAAGCGTCAGTTACTCAAGCTCAATAACTTCAACAGAACAAATGCAATAACTACCTTCAATAGACCGGAGAAGAACCCAAAACTAGACCAACAACGCATCTTCTTCAATCACACTGATCTATCTAATTCTGGTTGTAACAAACGACAAGCCATATCAATGATAAATCCAAAAATAACCTAGCATAAAGCAAAAGTAAGGTCACGGTACATACTCTGAGTAGAGTTGTTGCATATGTAATATAGTTCCTAGGCATCCCCTGGGTAGTTATACGAATCTCGTTATCCATAATGGGCACCTCAGGGCGAGGCTTCTCCACTCTCTGATATCTGTCCATAGTTCCAAAGCTTCCACTGCTGCTTACAGATAAACCCTAAACCCCCACCCCACGCTCCACAGCTTCAGCAGATCAAATACTGCAAAAAGGAATGCCAACCCAGTTCAAACAACCATGAAACTAAACAAATCCATAACACCCACCTGACAAAAACAGCTAAAACAAATACCCGCCTGGAGATCCATTGTATTTTGAAGGAAGCCACAAAAAACTGAGGAGAAATACTGAGAAACCTACCGGATTGCGGTTTTTTTTCAGATGCAGGAGGCTTCTATCAAGATGTGTGCTCTTAGCTGCTTGGTTGATTGGATTGGTAGATTTTGATTGTGGGGTTTGCTTTATTTTTGTAAGAGTAAGTGAAGCAAAGTGAAGGGGGCGCTGGAGCCGCTTGTAAAACCGCCTACTCCTCTCCTGCAAGCAACCTCTGCTTCGTGGATGTGGTTAGGGTCCCTCTTATAGTGGGGCCTTTACAAATATGAAATCCACGCGTAATTACACACTATTGTGAAATTCGAAAGCAAAAGTGCTTAGGTTCCACGCCCATGGCTTTCCGTTTTGGGTGGAGCTTGGCTAAAATTAGGGATTTTGAGGGAATTGTTTAATGTAGATCACAAAATATATATTTTATATTTTTATATTTTGATGTAAATTGTATGGTTTTAGTATTTAATTTAATTTTTTTATCAGTTGGTTTTAATTATAAATATATTTTATTATATTGAATTTATTATTTCAGAATAAGAATATGATTGGTTTGAATATGCAAGGATGTGTTTTTTAGACTAGGTTGTCTATATGATCTAGTCTTTTAGTTTGAAATTTAAAATTTTTAGCTTTCATGAGTTAAATTATTATAGATATGATTGTTACCCATTGATTTGTGTCTTAAAGGTCTTAAGTTGTGTGTCTAAAACATAACATAAACAAGAGTCTTAGTCTCATATCAATCTTATGTGCATCAATATCTATGTCAATATTCTTTATTTGGTGTGTATTCAATCTTATTACATTGGACACAACACTTGATTATTATCAAGAAATTCAATGGTCTTCATTATGTCTACAATAGGCCCCTAAAGGTATGTTTCAATGCCGCCTATTTGTTAGACATAGGTTTAGGTGCAAGCAAAAAGGTCTTGTAGATCCAAAGATGAAATTCAAAATTGGACATAATCACTCAAGAGCAAAGTGTCTCAAGATCAAATCACAAGTGTGGCCTAGTCATATGCACCATAACTTTCTAATCATGTTCTTGATCATTGATCCAACAGTAATTTCTAGTTTACAAGTGTCTATCATAATGTCTCAACCGGTCCAAGCTATTAAAATTAACACGTCAAATACTAGGTAAGCTCTTTAATCCTTCTCAACATTTTTATTTACCAGTCTCAGTTACTCAAATCTCTAATTAAAGTTATAATTATGAACTCCTTTAGGAATCTAAGGTTTTATCCTTAGATTAATTTAATTAGTGTTTACTTTATTACCACACATTTGATGAACCCATAACTTCCACATTTATCCTATAGGGTGGAACCTTTTTTTGGTTTTCTAGTCTTTTTGTTATGGATTTGTCATTATGTGTATTATTTTTCAAGTCATTATTTGTATCTTTGTATGTCTAAGATGCCCTTAAGACCCTCAGGTTGTATTCATCAAAGTGTTAAGTTAAACTCTAATCTTGCCACCTGTTGACGGTCCTTTTGGCACAGCAACATGCAAACAGAATATTGCTATCATGTTTCTCCTGAAAGAGAAAGACGATCACCTGGATATCTTAGCCCCCAAGGTCTATGAAGTTGGTTCTCAACTATGCTGATGTTGCTCAATTTGTCAATGTAACAGTAATGTTCAAGGGGCCTATTGGTGTTGAGTTTCTGGATTGTTCTAAGATCAAGCATGAAATAAAACCTAATTTAACTGGGGTTTTTAAAGAAACAACAAAAGATAGATCAGGGTTTTGGGACAGAAAAGAACAATAATTCATCCAATTTTAACCAGATTTGCTACCTTTCAAGGAGTTTGTTAACTAAAACTGCAGAACAAAATAAACTTGTGATTGACACATAGCCTCTTTCATTCACAGTGCTAATTCAAATAACAAATTTTCAGTTACCATTTAAACAAAACATAAAATAAGACTTCAATCCTTGAAAGATTCTCAAATCAAATGATTAACTTAAAACAAATATCATTCAGGAACACAATATGAAGTAGATTAAACTCTGATTGCTTCTACTGTAAGTGAAACAGATAAGCAATATTTACAAGGCTGGCACAATCACCAGTGTACAGAGAATCTGTGATTCCAGATTGTTTCCAACTACACTAAGAGAACATGGAAAATACATTACAGCCAATACTGAACTTTACTACTAGACAAGAAGACAAAAGAAGCTCTCATTACTAAGAATCAAGATGCAACTCTATCTCCTTCTGTTAACTGACTAACTCCTAGATTTTCTTCCAACTATTTGTTCTAACACTATATCTCCTATTTTCTTCCTTGGTTTTTTTCTACTTCTAACTGTCTTTAAAAAAGTTCTAACCTTTACAAAAAGGCCAGAATGCCATATATACATAATGTACCAAAAGGGACGCACTGGCTACTGTTTTACAGTTTTTACAAAATATCTGCTTCAGAAGAGTTGGTCCTCAGATCTTTCTGAGAAGAGTTAATGCCACATTCAATGTGAAGCCCTGCTATCCATGCTGATGAAGGATTTATGTCCTCAGGAGAAGCCTTTTAGATCTTTTTGGTAGCTGCAGCATTAACTTTGGCCTTTCGTGTCCATCCTTGAACTCCATCGGGGCCGCTTTGAATGCTCTAAAAGCATTTTTCCATTAATATTGATCAATTTCTGTCGGTGGTTACTAAAGTTGTCCCTATGAGTCACAGATCCTCCCTTCCTTCAGCTTCCTTCATGTTCCAGACTTCTATTGCAAGTTGACCGTCTTCTGGAACATCATCGGGCCTCCCTGTAGATTTGAACACTATACCCGAGCCGATCCATCGCCTCCCTGATCTCATAATGGATCCATCTCGCTTGCACTCTGTTGTTCTTACCTCACGGGATTGGTTAGACATACGCCACGCCAGATTATCAGGCAGTCAAAAGTGGTCCACCTTGAATCGCATGTCGATGAGACACTCATTGTGTCTCCTCGATGCGATTATCGCTTTTATCAACCATCGACATGACCTTAGACAGTCGGCAAGACGTTTCGGCGAGCTGCAGAAGTCATATCGAGCTAGTGAAAACCATCGGCAAGACAGTCGCTAGTCAATGGGACATCATAGCGAACCTCAGGATTTAGTGATCACATTTTTCATGTCGGGGAGACTATCGCTTGTCGCTGTGACCTCATGGCGAAGTCTTCTTTTTCTCCCCAAGCTCTTTCTCCTGTCGGGGAGACTTCATCACTTCGGGGAGATCTCACCCCGAACTCCTCTTTTCTTACCGAGCCCCTCTTTGTTTCGGTGTGACCTTCTTTCTTCGCCAAGACCTTTTGGCGAAGGCATGATCCTTTGCCGAGCTCCATTTCTTTCGGTGGGGTCCCCTTTCTGTTAGCGGGACATTCTATGGTCGGGGAGACCTCCTGCCGAGAGTTAACCTTTCCCGGTGAACTCCCCTTTATCTTTCTCCCGTCACTGAGACATCATCGGGTTGGCAAGACATCTTACCGAACCCGTTCCATTTGTTCAGAGTCTCCCTGAGTTCCTCTTATTCTTCTCGGACTCCTTTTTCTTTTGCGAGCACACCCAAGTCGGGCAGACTTATGGTGAAATCCCTTCACTGTCGGTGTGACCCTTCATAGTCACCGAGACTTCTTGGCGAGAATGCAAATCTTCCCCGAGAACCCTCTTCGGCGTGACTTCCTTCTTTTGGCCAAACATTATGCCAAAACAACAACCTTTTGTCGGCCCATGTTGTCACCAAGACCTCCCTTTAGTCACACCGATATGCATCCTTTCATCTGACATGCGTCGCTGTAACATCCTCTCGTCAAGGAGACATCCCCTAGATACCTTATGTTTCACCGAGAGATCTCCATAAGTTCACTTTTGTCACCGAGACTTTCTCATTCTCTCACTGATGAAGCAATATGTCGGTGAGAGTTTATGGGTCGGCAAGACTGCCAGACCTCCCTTTTGTGCTTTATTGGTGAGACCCGATGCACTCGCCAAGACATCTCCCTGACACGAAAGTCTCACCGAGATGTATATCTTTATCGGTGGTCGGTGAGACATGGAGAAGTCATCGAGACTTCTCCCCAAAGGAAATCTCCTGTCAATATGCGCTTCCCCCTGCTGTCGGTCAATGAGACACGAAGATCTTGCCGAGACCTTTTTCCGAAGGAAACCCCTCATGTCGATAGGAGATTCCTAGTCGTCGGGACTCTGATTGATGTCTTGTTGATTAATGCCTGCACATGAATTTCACTCACTGTGACATCTCTAGGATCTTGCCAACCTTTGCCTTAGCTGATTTTTAAGACCAATTGGATTGGGGAATGCATTCCAACTGAACTCCCTTGGAAAATATCATCAAGTGTAGGATTTAATCCTACAACACAAATGCTTCCATTAGTCCCCAAAGCATATAAAATATATTAAAATAAACTATCCTGCTGCTTATGATTATTTCATTCAATTTTTAGCAAAAGAAAACCAACTCAAGTTGAGACAGAACCAAGATTTAAATAAGACAGAACAAAGGACAAACCCAGGCAGAAAACAAAAGAACCACTAAGAGGAAAGCAAGTAACCAAAAGAAAAAGAAATCAGAAAAAGAAAGGGGGACCCATTTTGTTCCAAATTAAAATGGGGGTGGTTATGCAAAGCATAACAAATGGCGACTCAGCTGGGAAAATGGGTTAACCATTTTCAAGAAGTTGAAGGCTTCAGCTACCCAGAACTCCTGTTCATGACCGGCACAACTCCAGTTGGGTCAGTTTTAACAAGCAAGGTTGAGTTTGAATCTCAAATGTAAGCCAACAATAACTAGCCTTGAATTTATGTGTGTGCTTGATAGTGTATCATCCTTTCATAAAGTTTTCCCTATCTTTCGAACAACAATGTGCAAGATTTGAACTATATGAGTTGATTCCTTTTAGCTGTTGTGCAATGATATCTTGGGCATTGCTCCCCTGCCAGTCAAGCATCTATAGCCTCGATGGAGATACCTCTAGTTTCCTCACAGCATTGCTCTACTGCCAGTCAGGCGTCTATAGCCCCAGTAGAGATACTGGAATCACCCATTCATATTGAATCCTTTTCTCTTTAGGTAATTTTTCTTTTCTCTTTTTTTTTGTTTTTTCATAGAGTTTCAGATATTCCATTTAGTTCTTTTCAATATGTCAGATGTTTAACATCTGATCTAGGTTGAAAACTACCATGGACCTCAAGACAACATTTGGGAATCAGATTTTTCACTCAAATCTTGCAACACCATAGTCCTAGGATAGATATACACTTACAAGAGGAGATGTTCTTAATGATTTGTGAAAGATTCTAAGGAGCTAATGAAGGTTACTTACTTTGCACCTTGTCTTCAGAACTCTCACAACTCTTATTGACAACAAGCATGAAACAAAGAGTTTAGGACAAAATCACCCAATCAGAAAGCTTGAAAATACCTAAACCACTTCTCTCCTAGCGACCAAAGTATACTTTAGACAACAATCCATAGTTCGAGAAGGAAAGGACAGATCAACCCCAAAGAACAAAACAAAAACCACGACATAAGGGAAATAGAAAGACAAACAGGAAAGACTAACAAACAGACAACAAATTATTTACAAACAAAGAGTGAATTACATACACAAAGAGCAGTAGATTATTTACAAGAAGAAACGCATAAACTATTTACATAAATACACTTATTTACAAGCAGGAGACAAACAAATTATTTACATAAAGAACAACGAATTATCTACATGCAAAACAGAAATTAACAAGCTTTATGACTCAAAATAGTGCTTAAGAAACTGCCCATTGACATGCAATGGAACAAGTTCCCCAGTTAAGCTACTCAATCGGAAAGCATTTTCCCTCAGGATCTCAACAATCTAATAGGGACCTAGCCAGAGTTTGTCAAATTTCTGGTGGCTGCCCTTCTTTTCACTGGCTTTATCCCATAACAATACAAGGTCAAATATCTTAAAAGCCTTGATTTTGGCTCTTTTTTCAAACCAACATTTGACAACGGCGTGGTGCTTAAAGAATTGTTGCAAGGCGGCATCTCTCTCTTCCTCTAATTTCAACAAAGCAACTAGTCTGACTTCTATCCTATTGTCACTAGAGTAGAATTTTTGCATGAACTCAAGGATAGGTATTTGCAGATGGATAGGAAAGACAGGCTCTTGGCCATATACCACTTGAATGGTGAGGTGTTTAAAGAATCCTTAATCCTAGTCCTATCTGCCCATAATGTGAATCTCAGCTGGGTATGCCAGTCTCTAGGGTTATGCTCTAACATTTTCTTAATTACCCCTAAGAGATTCTTATTGGTTGACTTTGCAACTCCATTGCCTTGTGGGTAATAATTTGAAGAATATTTCAAGACAATATTGTGATCATATGCCCAAGAAATAAAATTAGTAGAAGAAAAGACAGAGCCATTGTCACATACTAGAGCGAAGGGTACCCTAAACCTTGTAGTGTTGCACTCGGTGAGAAACTTGATCACTACCTCCGTGGTGTTGTTCTTGCAGGGTATAGCCTTTGTCCATCTTGTGCAATAGACGGTAGCAGTCAAGATAAACTTGTGTTCTGTAGAAGAATTCGGGTTAATCACCCCAATAAAATCTAGTGCCCACTGGGAAAATGGCCTTACCTTGTAGACGGGCTGCAAAGGCATGGTTGAATGATGTTCCCTTGGTGCAGAAATCTGACAAATGTGACATGTCCTCACATGCTGATGGGAATCTTTGAATACACAAGGTCAGTAATAACCAGATCGAAGGATCTAATGTGCCAAAGAATCTGCATACCCATGACCTGTGCCATGTTTCCCATGAAACTCAGAGATCACATGTTGAGCCTCTTGATGATCAAGGCATCTTAGGTATACTCCTTCGAAATTCCTCCTGTATAGAAACCCTCCTTTGAGCATGTAATGAGAACTCTTCAGCCTCAAGGCTCTCCTTTGAGTCACATTCATTCCATACAAACACTGATTGTTGAGCATAAAGCAAATGGTATCAACATACCATGGGTCATTAGAGAAAGTTTGGGTCGTGTATTACTGACAGATGATGTTGTCGCCAACGTTCGCCATGGACTTGGATAAACCCATGCCCCTGACTAGCTTCATAGGGTATATCTTCAGGTTGAATTCTTGCAGGATGGCCATCCATTTGCCTCTCCTTTCTCCCAGCTCGCTTTGCATGAGTAGGGACTTCACAGCCGTGTCAGAAACTACTGCGACGACTTGGCTCCGGAGGATGTAATGTCGGAACTTCTTGACAGCCTGAACCAGCATGAAAGCTTGCTTCTCCAGAGGTGGATATCTGATTTCTGTGTTTTTGAATGGAGATCTCATGAATGCAATCGGCCTCTCCTCTGTCTCTCCTTTTTGTTGAGTTAAAACAGCCGCGCATGAATGCTTAGAGGCAAAAGAGTAGATGTAAAATGGTCTGAGATAGTCGGGGCTGGTGAGCACGGGTGCTTCTGAGATGGATCGTTTGACTTGTGAAAATGTGGCCTTTGCTTCATCAGTCCACTCTACCTTGGTGTCCTTTTTCATCATTTCGTTCAGGGGTTTCACGATTTCAGCAAAGCCCATGATGAACTTTCTCACGAAATTTATCTTCTCGAAGAAAGACCTCATTTCTTTCTTACTTCCGGGTGATTTTCAGGATGGACTCGACTCGATCTGGGTCAATTGATATTCCTCTTTCAAAAATTATGTGTCCCAACAGCTTCCCTTCAGAAACCTCGAACACGCACTTTTTTGGATTCAATGAGACGCCATATCGGATGCACCTCTCAAGAACTTTGGCTAAGTCTGCAGCATGATTCAGTCGGTCCTTGGAGAACACTATCAGGTCATCCATATAGACAATGATGCAATTACCAATTAGGTCCTTGAATGCTATGTCCATGGCACGCTGGAAAGTTGCTCCAACATTTATCAGACCGAATGGCATCCTTCTGTATGCAAAAGTTCCTCATTTCATAGTGAAGGTTGTCTTCATTCTGTCTTCACAGTCGACCATTACCTGATTATATCCAGAGTAACTGTCTAGGAATGATATCATTTGAGATCCATTGACAGTCTGCAACACTTCATTCAGAGAAGGAAGTGGGTAATTATCCTTTTCTGAGGCTCTATTCAAATTTCTGAAGTCGACACACAGCGTGATCTCCCCGTTTTTCTTACGAACTAGGACTAAGTTAGCCACCCAGGTTGAATGGCGTACCGGGAAAATTATCCTTGCTGAGATTAATTTATGAACTTCTTTATAGATCAATGGTTCAATCAGGGCATTGACAGGGCGTTGTTTATGTCAGAAGGGTTTAGCTTCGGGCTTCAAGGGAATAGTGTGAGTCATAACAAAGGCGTCAAATGTCTTTAAGTCTTCATATCCCCAAGCAATTGCAAAAATATCTTTCTTAAGTGCTGCCAATATGTCTTTTCTGATTGCTTTAGGGCATGCTCTCCCTATGTAGACATTCCTTTCAGGGCCAGAATCGGCTAGGTTAACTGTCTCATATTCGCCTCCCTTTTCTTCAGCCGATATCTTCTCTCAAGCCCTTGGGTCTGAATCAAAAATCCTTTCTAAAGCAACCATTCCCTTGGAAATGTTATTATTCTTTAAGTGAAGAACTCCTTCTGCATTACATTCCTTAGGGTTCCAATCCCCTTGATCTCTGTTGGACTCATCAATAATTTTCCCCTCAAAAACATCTAAGCTTGCTAAGAAAGCAAGAATATGTCGATCATCATCAAAGACTTGAAAATTCTTGATATTATCAGGAACTGCAGGGGTGGAAATTAATTCCACTAAGAATTTCTTGAGCTTGGAGCCTTGCATAGGTTCCAGGGTGCTTGTAGCAACATCCAATGAATTAGCGACATGGTTGTCTTCTCTAGGGATTAAGCTAATCCCAAATGCATCAAAGTCTTCGATTAGATTCCATACCCTATTTCTATATGCTGCCATCCTTTTATTGTGATAGATGTATTGGCTACACACTTGCCTAATAACTATTTTTGAATCTCCCTTGACCATCAAGGCAATGACCTTCTTCTTATGTGTGAACATCAATCCCCGTGCCAAAGCTTCATACTCTACTACATTGTTAGTACATCCAAATTGCAACTTGTAAGAAGAAAAGAAGGTTTTCCCTTTAGGGCTAGTTAGTTCAATCCCAACACCACAACCTATCTTAGATTTGGATCCATCGAATGTGAGGGTCCATAGCTGATCGTGAGTTGGGGTTGGTCCTTTTGGAGTCATTATGGGTGTTTGAGTTAGATGAGTCACAACTGGGGCTATTTGATCATTGGCATCAGGTATAGGGAAAGGATGCCCAATAGGTTCCTCATATGCACTCTCCAATTCCTGCTTAGTTATATCATCCGACCTATGGCTATCATCCTGGCAGCCACTAGTGTCTTTGGTTAACCCCTTGGGTTTTGGTATATTCGTGGGTGCAGGAATTTCAAGCAAGCCTCGAGATTGTTCCACATGAGTATGTTGGTTAAGACATGTGACTGAGGCCAGTTTAATTTGGGAAGGAATCTCTTTTGGAAGTATCCTACCCCTGGTTAGCATTGTTGCTTCTTTAGCTTCAAATGAGAAGTGGTTTGCAATGGTCTCAGGGCAACTTGTGCTAGCTTCCTCAGCTTGGGAAACATGATTTAAAATGTCAATGCAAGGTGGACAAGTCAATTCAGAATGACTTTGGTAGTGTACCCTACACCAATTAGGGAGCAAGAGACTTTGCAGATCTACAACTTCTCCCAAGACCAGCTGATCTTGTTGCAGTTTTCTGACTAATGCCTGCTAATTTTTATTAATCATAAGATCAGGGAATTTTTGTATGGGCAGTTCTTTAGGATCGAGAACATAAAAGGTTAAAGCTTCTTCTCTTTTATAAACACCTATCCTAGTTTCAAAGTAAGCTACCTCATTGGGGCAATCATATTCTGTGATGATATGCTTGAGGCGGGGCTCACTTTCAATCCTAATCTGAGTTGAGACCCCTATTCATGGTAGCCACATATGTGAAAAGTCAAGGGAAAGATATCCCCCTAGACTTTTCATCAAATCCCTGCTCAGTAACATACCATAAGTCTCTGGGATGTTTGCCACTTGGACATCTATATTGGTTTGAATCCTAGGGTCTGATCCTACTTGGACATGCACGTTTTTCAACTCCCCAACTACATTAACTTCTGTTTTGTCAAGTTGGATGACCTTCTTGTTAGTTTGGATAGGGTCCAACCCCAATTTCTTACATATAGAATATGGCATGACATTGCTTGAAGCCCCTGAATCCAACAAACAGTTATGTAGATTCTTCCCACAAATTCTTAAACTCAAGAGAAATGGTGGGGTACCTACCTTATTTCTGTACAAGGCTGCATTCATGTCTGCAGCAAGTGCAACCTTGCTTTTTCCTTTTGATTTATCAGCTAGTTCTAAAGCTTTCAGCACTATTTCCCTTTGAGCAAGGCACCACTTTAAGATGTCAAAGAATGACAAAGAAGTTTTATGTCTCTGGATCTCAGAAACAACATCAAATTCTATATTATAACTTGAATTACTTTTGAACATGGCAAAGGAATTACCCTTATTATGGAAGTCAGGCGGGCCTTTTGGTGGAAGAGGATTATTATCAGCACCTTGATTTGGAGGCACCATGTGATTAGGGGGTGTTGATGTAGTGAATGGACCCTTGTTCTGATTTATCAGGAAGTGTCCTCCTTTTGACTGAAAGGCTTGGGCATCATATGAATCTTCCTCTGGTTCATTCTCAGTTTGCATTGGGAATGAGGGCTCTTCTTCAAAGAGATCATAAGCCATTGCAGTATCCAGCGAGTCACCTCCTTTGTTTGAATTCCCCTGGAATGTGTGGGCATCTTTGTGTGCCATCTTAACAACTTTCTCCATTTGAGGGTTGTTTACCTCAGAATGGGTTGCAGTATCATGCAACCTGCACCAATTGGTCATGAAGTTGAGGTCGACCATGTTTGCAGTATGTGTTCTTTCCTCATTTGCTTGATAGTTATGAGAAACTCCCCCATTATTGGGCCCTATATTCCATTGCCTGTTGTTGATTGGCCTTTGGTTATACCCTCTGTTTTGGTTTTGGTACCCTTGATTATAGGAGTTTTGGCCTTGTTAACCCCTTTGGTTGTAGTTGTTATGATTTTGATAGCTACCCTGATTGTTTTGGGAAGGGTTCAATTGAAGCTGAGCCATGTCATTGGTGACTTGGGACAACGTTTTCTTCAAGGTTTCTACCTCATTTGTAAGCTGGACTATCTTCTCACTCTCCACATTCTTAGCAACAGGTGGTTGACCACCCTGATTTGGTGTTCCAATTTGGTTATGATGACCACGGGAACCTTGAGGAAGTTGTGATTGTTGAAAGGGATTAGAAGTTCCAGTAGCAAAGAATGGGACAAGAGGCTGAGTTTGCAATTCAGATATAGGCCCATAGTGGGAGGGATACATTCCTGGGACAGTATTGAATAGAGGAGTTGGGCTATTCATCTGATATCCTATTGGAGGGAAACCTCCTCCTAGGCCTCCTTGTTGAGAACTAAATTGTTGTTGTAGCTTGATAGCTAGATGATAGACTTTGGATAGAGAATCAATATCAGCTGGTTGATAAGTCCTTTGCAAGAACAAGCCAAGCAAGGGGTCTATAACTCTAAAGTAAGCTTGGATGGCACTATTCTCAGTGACTAGATAGGGATTTTGCAATCTCCTATACATTCGTTGGAATCTGGTATTGAACAGGGGCAAGGATTCACATGGCTCTTTCCTGATGGTGGCAAATTGGTGGTATAAAAGAGTTGGATCCACATAAACCCTGAACTGATTAATGAAAGCATTTTCCAAGTGTTTCCAGGTCAAAATGGAACCTTGAGGAAGATTAAGGTACCAATTGTATGCCATGTCCCCTAAGGAGTAAGGAAATCGCCTACAGACTACATCATGGTGAGCTATCTGAGCTCTAGTACAAGCATCCTTGAAAGCTTGTATGTGCTCTTCAACACTCCTTGAATCGCCATGAATATACTTAGGGCATAATTTCTCAAGGTTCTTGGGCATATCGTTAAAACCTCCAGGGATAGTCCCTAATGGAGAGGGATTATTTTGAAAGAATGGCATTGGTAGCGGTGGCAGTGGGTGAGCCAGCTGTTGTATGGGTTGAACAAGCTATGATGACAATTGAGATGGATGTGGTGATGGATTAATAGGTATCCATTGGGGGTATTGGTGAAAAGCCTGGTGGATTGAGCAGAGCCAATAAGGGTGGTATGATGGTGGCCCTAGTTTTGCGAACCTTGTGTCTTGTTGGGGTCTTGAGTTCTATCAACGGTGATGGATTTTCAGCTGATTGAAGAACTCTATGGGGCTTCTCTAATGAGAAAGACCGAGCTTTATCCAGTTTTCTCTTCTAGGCCCTCCTTCTAGCACTAGTTTCTGTTGACGATCCTTTTGGCACAGCAACATGCAAACATAATATTGCTATCCAGTTTCTCCTGAAAGAGAAAGATGATCACCTGGATATCTTAGCTCCCAAGGTCTATGAAGTTGGTTCTCAACTGTGCTGATGTTGCTCAATTGGTCAATGTAATAGTAATGTTCAAGGGGCCTGCTGGTGTTGAGCTTCTGGATTGTTCTAAGATCAAGCATGAAATAGAACCTAATTTAACTGGGGTTTTTAAAGAAACAACAAAAGATAGATCAGGGTTTTGGGATAGAAAAGAATAACCAGATTTGCTACCTTTCAATGAGTTTGTTAACTAAAACTGCAGAACAAATAAACTTGTGATTGACACACAACCTCTTTCATTCACAATGCTAATTCAAATAACAGATTTCCAGTTACCATTTAAACAAAACATAAAATAAGACTTCAATCCTTGAAAGATTCTCAAATCAAATGATTAACTTAAAACAAATATCATTCAGGAACACAATATGAAGTAGATTAATCTCTAATTGCTTCTACTATTAGTGAAACAAATAAGCAATATTTACAAGGCTGGCACGATCACCAGTGTACAGAGAATCTATGATTCCAGATTGTTTCCAACTACACTAAGAGAACTTGGAAAATACATTACAGCCAATACTGAACTTTACTACTAGACAAGAAGACAAAAAAAGCTCTCATTACTAATAATCAAGATGCAACTCTATCTCCTTCTGTTAACTGACTAACTCCTATATTTTCTTCCGACTATCTGTTCTAACACTATATCTCCTATTTTATTCCTTGGTTTTTTTCTACTTCTAACTGTCTCTTAAAAAGTTCTAACCTTTACAAAAAGGCCAGAATGCCATATATACAGAATGTATCAAAAGGGACGCACTGGCTACTATTTTACAGTTTTTACAAAATATTTGCTTCAGAAGAGTCGGTCCTTAGATCTTTTTGAGAAGAGTTAATGTCGCATTCAATGTGAAGCCCTGCTATACATGCTGATGAAGGATTTATGTCCTCAGGAGAGGCCTTTTAGATCTTTTTGGTAGCTGCAACATTAACTTTGGCCTTTCGTGTCCATCCTTGAACTCCATCGGGGCCGCTTTGAATGCTCTAAAAGCATTTTTCCATTAATATTGATCAATTTCCATCGGTGGTTACTACAGCTGTCCCTGTGAGTCACAGATCCTCCCTTCCTTCGGCTTCCTTCATGTTCCAGACTTCTGTTGCAGGTTGACCGTCTTCTGGAACATCATCGGGCCTCCCTGTAGATTTGAACACTATACCCAAGTCGATCCATCGCCTCCCTAATCTCAGAATGGATCCATCTCGCTTGCACTCTGTTGTTCTTCCCTCGTGGGATTGGTCAGACATACGCCACGCTAGATTATCAGGTGGTCAAAAGTGGTCCACCTTGAATCGCATGTCGGTGAGACACTCATTGTGTCTCCCCAATGCGATTATCGCTTTTATCAACCATCGACATGACCTTAGACAGTCGGCAAGATGTTTCGGCGAGCCGCAGAAGTCATATCGAGCTCGTGAAAACCATCGGCAAGACAGTCGCTAGTCGATGGGACATCATAGCAAACCTTAGGATCCTTTAGCGATCACATTTTTCATGTCAGGGAGACTATCGCTTGTCGCTGTGACCTCATGGCGAAGTCTTCTTTTTCTCCCCGAGCTCTTTCTCATGTCGGGGAGACTTCATCACTTCGGGGAGATCTCACCCCGAACTCCTCTTTTCTTATCGAGCCCCTCTTTGTTTCGGTGTGACCTTCTTTCTTTGCCAAGACCTTTTGGTGAAGGCATGATCCTTTTTCGAGCTCCATTTCTTTCGGTGGGGTCCCCTTTCTGTCGGTAGGACATTCTATGGTCGGGGAGACCTCCCATCGAGAGTTAACCTTTCCCAGCGAACTCCCCTTTATCTTTCTCCTATTGCTGAGACATCATCGAGTTGGCAAGACGTCTTACCGAACATGTTCCATTTTTTTAGAGTCTCCCCGAGTTCCTCTTATTCTTCTTGGACTCCTTTTGCTTTTGTGAGCACACCCAAGTTGGGTAGACTTATGGCGAAATCCCTTCGCTGTCGGTGTGACCCTTCATAGTCACCGAGACTTCTTGGCGAGAATGCAAATCTTCCCCGAGAACCCTCTTCGACGTGACTTCCTTCTTTCGGCCAAACATTATGCCGAAATGACAACCTTTTGTCGGCCCATGTTGTCACTAAGACCTCCCTTTAGTCACACTGATATGCATCCTTTCATCTAACATGCGTCACTGTAACATCCTCTCGTCGGGGAGACGTCTCCTAGATACCTTATGTTTCGCTGAGAGATCTCCATAAGTTCACTTTTGTCGCTGAGACTTTCTCATTCTCTCACCAATGAAGCAATATGTCGGTGAGAGTTTATGGGTTGGCAAGATTGCTAGACCTCACCCCGATAGACCTCCCTTTTGTGCTTTGTCGGCGAGACCTGATGCGCTTGCCAAGACATCTCCCCACCACGAAAGTCTCACCGAGATGTATATCTTTATCGGTGGTCGATGAGACATGGAGAAGTCGCCGAGACTTCTCCCCGAAGGAAATCTCCTTTCGATATGCACTTCCCCCTGTTGCCGGTCGGTGAGACATAAAGATCTTGCCGAGACCTTTCTCCGAAGGAAACCCCTCATGCCGATAGGAGATTCCTAGTCGCTGGGACTCTAATTAATGTCTTACTAATTGATGCCTGCACATGAATTTCACTCACTGTGACATCTTTGGGATCTTGCCGACCTTTGCCTTAGCTGATTTTTAAGACCAATTGGATTGGGGAATGCATTCCAGCTGAACTCCCTTGGCAAATATCATCAAGTGTAGGATTTAATCCTGCAACACAAATGCTTCCATTAGTCCCCAAAGCATATAAAATATATTAAAATAAACTATCTCGCTGCTTATGATTATTTCATTCAATTTTCAGCAAAAGAAAACCAACTCAAGTTGAGACAGAACCAAGATTTAAATAAGACAGAACAAAGGACAAACCCAGGCAGAAAACAGAAGAACCACCAAGAGGAAAGCAAGTAACCAAAAGCAAAAGAAATTAGAAAAAGAAAGGGGGACCCATTTTGTTCCAAATCAAAATGGGGTTGGTTATGCAAGGCATAACACCACCATGACTACCTTTAATTTTTTTACTTCCTATAATGATCACATGTTGGATTCTAATGAAGAAGAGAAATGATATAATCACAATATATTCATTAAAAGTGTTGAAAGTTAAAAGAAATAAGAGATGGTTGATAAATTGAAATCCTTGTAAAATTGATTAGTTGCCATAGATGATCATAAGCACTTCATTTATCATTAATTTTATTACCACAATGCTTCTTACTAAACAATGTTACATAATTACAATCAAGGATATAGGATAAATCATTCATGATACATGGACTCCTCATCTAGTGGACATATTTCCCCAATCCCTAAGATTCATGCATCTTATACATAGTATGATTCTTCCACCCCTATCTCAAATCCTAGCTTTTTTACATTGCTCACCCTCATGTAGTTTCCCTTTGAACTTTAATCTATCCTAGATGTCTCCTTTGGTGTATTACATGCCTCACATGTCCCTCATGTTGTTCAAACTTTACTTGCCACATGTATAGCTAGCGCTTCACTCATATACTTAGTTTTATCAATGCCAACCTTATGTCTTGACCTATATGTAGTCCCCATTTGACTATAGATGTCTCATTTGTTTCTAACACTCCTTTGTCTATCCAAAATTCCTTTTGTTGGGAATAGGATGTCGTTTAATTGCAATCCTAAACATATTTCATGTATCTCCTAAGTCCTTGGAAAGTGTTCCCCAACACTAGGATTATAAAGAGATTAAATTTGAATGAAATGAACATGTTAATTAACATTTGTAATTAATTTTAAATGATAGGAACATGTGGGGACGCCCATGAAGAGCTCCTACAAAATAGGAGCACATGGGGCACCCACATGGAAGGTGGAACTCACCTTGAGTTAAGTTAATTGCTTGGAGTAAAAGATAACACTTTAGTCATGCATGTAAAGATCCTAGAAGTTAGGGATTGATGTTTACATGCATGGAGTTCAGTCCAGATCAATTTAGTTCGGTTCTGTTCAGTATCAATTCAGTTTAGTTCAGTTCAGTTATGGTTCAGTTATCTTCAGTTGCATGTAGTTAGTTTCAGTTGAATGCTAGTTGACTTCAGTTGACTTGGAATGCATGACTATTGACTTGAGTTGCATGACAGATAACAAGTGATACATTTAGTTAAGTGGGGATGATCAATCATTCATGGTATTTGCATGAATGGCAGAGAGATATGTTTCAGTTAACAGAGATTGATTTGGACCCACCTTGGGCGTCCAAGTTGGCATCTTGGAGTTAACACTTTTGCATGATAAGATATTTTATAAGGCTAAGTTAAGTGGGTCCATTCTTGGGTGCCAACTTTGAGGATAAGCTTACAAGATATCTTCGGAATCAATGTTGAGTTGTGACTTCAGTTTGGGACGCTCAAATGGATGAAGGACTTGTTTTGACATTGTTCTTCATGGTAGAACTCTACTTACAAGAATAGGCGTGGGTTTTGTGAGATAAGCATTGTGCTTTGTAATTGTAAACTTTTTGGAGTTTACAAGGCTCATTATTGTCTATTTATTGCAGCAAATTGAAGAGAGTTTATCATATTTTATTGTAGGTTGTGAAGAAGAATTTTTGAAGGCAAAAGAAGCATCTCAAGCAAGGATTGGGATTATTGTAATCTTATTCTGAGATTAAATAATATATTGATTCTTGGTGGAGTTTTTCCCTGAAAGGGTTTCTCCACTATATATGTTGTGTAACTTCTTTCTTCTGGTCTTATTCTTCTACAATCTTCTGTCTACTTCTACAAATGGTAAAATGAATTTAAACAGATAATTACTTGCAAATTTATTTCAATGCATCATGTTTAGATTGAATTTACAATTGAATATTACTTGCAAATTTATTTCAATGAAGCTTGAGAGATCATGAACTTAGATGATTCTATTATCTACCTTGTGCTTCAAATTCATTCCTTCTACATCTTAACTAGTGGTATTTGTAAAACTAGCAAACTAGCACGATATAAGCAAGGATCCAATGAGGCAATTAATGATTATGTGCTTAGATTTCAAACTTTGTTAGCTAAAATGAGTTATCGCCACTAAATATTGAACTTTGAGGATTATTTATTAATAGTATTCTTCCAATAATCAAATTAAAAAATGGGTTTTAATACTTATAATTATTTGAGTTATATTGTAGTGTGCACAAATATGAGCTTAAATTGTTAAAAAATAATATTCTTTGTTATGTCACTTGAACTCCTCATTCCCATAATGTTCAATGAAAGTCATATTGTATTGCAGATTTTTAAATGTCAATACCATCAATGGTTCTCATGTCAAAATCTATAAACTAAAACTAAGAGAGTGTGCAAAGTTTACAAGATTGGTGGATCCTCTAATATAGTGTTACAACAAATTTTATAACATAACTTATCACTTTACCTCTTGTGAAATCAATTGATACATCTAAAGGCAACCTATAATATCAATGCTAATTTATTTTTTTATTATCATTATACACATGGGCACACTGCAAGTAGGTGTATAACACTCAAACATAAAATACAAGATCTTATGAAAAAAATGTGATCCAAATTGAGAGTATAATTGATATTGGAAATAAATTTATAGCACCTCCAAATCAAAACCTTGAGATATTCATTGATCCCTTCCCTACACATTGACATGATGAATCTCATCAAATGAAAATAGATGATGAGAATCCTTCAAATGATAGTTATAATGAAATTTGTTTTGTTGAAACATCTTAGGCTACATCTAGCACAATAAACATCAATGTTACAAATGAAAATGTCAAACATGGTGATAATGAAGGATATGATGATTGATCCTATAGGTCAAGTGGATATTTCAATAGAAATAAAGGTACATGATAAAAGTCAATATGAAACAAAATTTAACAAAAGATACATCTTTAACTTTACATTCTTGTGGTAAATCTCAAATTTTTATTAAAGCAAGTATAAAAATATCAAAAATAAGTACATAAAACATAATATGTAACACAAAGGACAACACCAAGGCCTACTTCCCTAATATCAAATTTACCACTTGTGCATCATGGTGTCACAAAGAATAATTCCATGGGGAGCATTGATTCATATGACACGTGTTTCAACCCCATCGAGATGGACCCATTACCAACCAAGTACATTGATCTTATTTGTTAGCCTCTTTTTTTTTTGTCTTTCTCGCTTACTTTTATCTCACATTGTAGTATTATATTTACATGCATCATGTACATGATTTCTTTTGTTGATTTCACTTGATCTTGTCATTTGGAGACAACATATCATTTCTTCTTGTAGATATAATTTTCTCATGCCTACTCCCATTAAGGGAAAATGGGGGACACCTTTCATACACATTGATTGTGCACGTATTTAAGTATACACCAATACACATTTTATATTAATTTTCTTTTAAGTTTGTCATGCTTAATTTTGAGTCATAGATATTTCAATATTTCATTTTTACTTTTCTTTCCTCCTCAATTTGTGGCACCCCTTTGTAGTATACATTATTCCTCAAGCATAGAAGAGAAGCTTGGAAAAGAAAACATCCTATGTACACAAATAAGAAGAAAGACTTATAATGTCATTGTTCCCAATCTCATAAAAGTCCCAAACAAACAAGAGTTATGGCTCTAATAAAATAGTTATTAAAGTACAATTGAAGTTCCAAAGTGTTGCTAAAGTGTTGTTGAATTGTCACAATTTCTTTTGAAGTGTCATTAAAATTTACTATTGAAATGCTACTAAAGTGTTGAAGCGAACTATCAGATTTGCTACTAAAATGTTGGTAAGGTAAATGCCTAACATCCAAAATGTATTGGATAGAAGCTACATCACCTCTAATCATACTAGTATCTTCCAAAGGCTGATCATGATAATGTATTTTGCCACCCCTTGATTTGTGGAGTGAAACAACCTTATAAAAAATCATCTTAATGTAAGAGGCTAAAAATATTTAGAGGCCTTCATTCTCCCCTTTCAAGAGAGTAGGACCTCCATGGCTCACCAAGTCTTGTCATCCATTGAATTTTAGGAATATATATTCTTTATTTTTTGGCTTTTATTTTCCTCCCCTTGTGTTTTGTTCTAGAAATTCAATTTACCTTTTTCCTTTGTGCATTTAGTTTGAAAAATAGTAAGAATTTATGCAAATTCCAACCAAATTTATCCATCCTCTACCTTCTTTAAGCATTTATGATAAACCAAAATAACACCCTCCAAATTTGCACAATGAACATTCTTCTAAAACTCCTCCTCATCAAAGAGGTATAGAATCTAAAGATTGGCCTATCCATATGAGGAAGACATAGTCACACCAACCTAACACTCCATAGTAAAGAGGTTAACCTAAGAGAGAGGTGGAGTGATCACACATAAAATTTATATGATTTCTCCACACAATTTAGGCATCATTCAAAGAACCCATTTTTGTTTCCAAAGAAGAAGATGAAAAAACCTTTGACCACACTGCGATTTAGAGGAGAAATGTGCCAATAAATGCCCTAGTTTATTGTACTTGAGATCGTCTAAGGGGCTATCCTTAAAAATTGAGGAATTTTATGTTTACAAGTTAAGTAAGAAATATAAATTAATGGAGTGACAAATAGGATTTGATATATCAACCAAAATACAAGATCTCACATAATGATTTGAAGGAGCTATCAAATTCTCATAAAATTTAATAAAAATGTTGAATTGCTTGACTAAATGTTAAATGAGACCATGATTCTAAAAAAATAAAGGTAAATTATATAGTTGGAGCCACATAAGAACCTTCAAGATAACAATAGAAGTTGTATCAAAAGCTCCAAGGGAAAATAAATAATCTTGTCCATCTATAAAATTTGGACCATCACTCATATAAAAAGCTTGATCCTTTAAAGACACAAATTGCACCAAAAAGAAACCATTTTCCAATGGGGAAATAGATGGATTGGATAACTTACCTAGTCTAGTTTCATCCAAAGTGAGAAATATTCCCAAGAAATCCATCACCCCACCAATTTACAAACTAGGGAGCAATTACCAATGACCTCAATAAAAATAATAGTCACATCATCTAAAAGGTGTAGTTCTAATTGCATTTTAGAAAAATCAATTATTAGACCACAAAATTAGTAGTTTTCTCTCTCAAGATAGACATATACTTTAGCCTAGGAAGGATGAGAGACTGTGATGTATATACCTCAATAAGGTTTCAATTTTCTTCCATGGAAATTGTCTTTTCTATGAACATGCAGCTCAAAGTCTCTAACATTCTTGTTCACATGATTATTTATTTCCTACTTAAACATAGAATATTGAGATTATCGCAAAAATTACTAAATCAAAATGGGAAAAGAATCATTTTAAATTACTACAAATGATAAAGTACCACAAGGTAGGTATTTAAGATGTATATATGTACTCCTCATAAACCCCAACAAAATATGAATCTACTTGTAGCATCGTAAATTGTCACCCTTGACAATTTGACACTATATTTTGTTAGAATTATGAAACAAGCACAAAATCATGAGCCACAGGATCAAACAAAAAACAAATACACCTTCTACGCAAGATATTTGCAAACAATATATGCAATATTCCTCAACAAGAAAAAGCTACAAAAGCAAGAGACTCTCAAGAAGATATGAAAGCTCAAGATAATTACAATGAGGGTTGAGTGCTTATAAGAGCAAAACCCTAAATGAGAAAGGGATCAAATCATGACAAGTGTCAACATCACATGAGATGAGACATAATGATCTAATATTAGTTCAACTAATAAAGCATAAAAACACTCCTAAGTTTAGCTTAAGTGCATGAGAATAAATTAGACTAATAATCAATTAAAGATTAATTAATTGTTAGCTAATGCATGATTACTCTAACACCCCCCCTTAAGATGAACTTGGAGAGTAGCTAAAAACCCTAAAAAGAATGCATGATGGGTCCCGACAAACAAGGCCATGTAAGGTACCCATGTACAAATAAAAGATATCTATAATGTAGAGAAATAGAGAAAACCTCATGGGAAAAACTCCACTCAAAAAAGAGATGAAAGCCAAGTGAAGGATTGAAGAAGCCTCCAAACAAGAAAATGTTGTCCGAAAAGATAGGAACAAAGGATGAACAAAAAGAACACCACTAAAGCATGAAGAAGTTACAAACACTATTAAAGAATGACTATTGAAATGTTGAAAGAAGAACCTTCGTTGAAACATATGATGATCTGTATCAAGAAGACAAGAATCAATATGAGTGCCCCCAATGACACTACTTGAATCCGATGGCAAACCAAGGAAAACATCAAGAACTCAAAGATACAAATGGCACAAGTACCAATAGTCTAAAGAACTATCAAGTGAAAAATGGAAGGTCGCTTCCTGAATGCAAGAGTGTCCATATGGTAAGTGATCCATCTCAACGAAATACAAGTAACCAACCACTAATGTACGCTATATCCAAACGTACATAGGAACAAATACTATATACATAGCTCACTCTAATGCGAAACCAAAGAAGCATTAGCACCAACAGTAGAAACCCCCCATAATGTTGAAAAGGGGGAGGCATGACAAGTACACTGAAATTGAATGCCAAGAAGAATTAGGAACATCTAAATGTACAAACATGAAAGTACCCACATATAAAGGGTGTGCAAACAAAATTCACACACGCATGAGGTTGTTGTCGTGGAAGGAACACTCACTTGACAAAGGTATGATGGGAAACAAAGGAAAAACATTAAACCCCCTCATCACACTTTATAACATAGTGCGAGTATAATAAGGCACAAATTGATGTGCAAGATCCCATAAAATATACACCTGTTGTGGCACTTTATTTCAGTGCGTTTATATAATGAAAAATTCATACAATGGGAGCCCATAATGTCTAAAAAAGGACTACATGCTGAAAATACAATTCTCTTACATAAAAAGAGGAATTGGTATCACCATGATGAAGTACATGAAAAAACATGCACTTTCAAAAAAATAGGCACCCAAAAATGTCTCCAGATGCAGAAGATATGGCCCGTTGAAGTCTCCAAGACGAGAACTAAATAGCAACAACACTAAGAAAACTAAATTCTAGAAAAAATCAGAAGTTAAAACTAGAAAATACCTACACCATTCCGAAGAGCTAGAAATTCTACCCCATTTCAAAAAGAATTGTAGTAAAAAATATCGTCGTATGACAAAGATATGGCCTCTGGAAGATAGGGTGCAAAAATGAAAAACTCAGTGGAGAGGGGCTAAGCTTGGCAAAAAAATCCTCCACCAAATTTAGCAAAAGAACTTCCAAAGTTGGAGATTCGCCAAATTTAGAACCCTAGGAAAAAATCTCCTCCAAATTTGTCAAAAAATACCTCCAAAAGTGAAGGTCTGCCAAATGTAGAGTTGTGTTAAAACTTCGCCAAATTAAGCAAAACTACATCCAAATGTGGAGGTCCACCAGATTTAGAGTGTTGATAAAAAAATTTCTCCAATATAGTGCATGTGACATTTATTTTAAAAAAAAAAATTTGCAAAAAAAATTTTATGATTTTGCTTTTTAAAGTAAAAAAGCGATAAAAACTTTATTTATAGTTTTTTTAAAACATATAAAAAAAAAAAAATTTAAATGTGGGCGAGGCCCGAGGAGGGTTCGTCGCCCTGCCATAATGGCAGAAGGCATACCCCCTCGGTACCCTATCCATAGGGTGGCGGGGCCCAAGGGGTTGTCGCTTGCCATAATGGCAAGTCGGCAATACCCTATGGGTACTCGCTACCCCCAACAACTTTTTTAAAAAAAATTGAATAAAAATAGTAAGAAAAACCCTCGACCCCCAAAGGGAGTTTTTTTAATTTGATTTTTTTTTTCAAAATCACAGAGGAAATTTTTAAAAAAATTGATTTTTTTTTCAACCTTGATACGCATGCTAATTGTGCCTCAAAAACTTCTAGCATGGATTTTGATGATTTGACAGGTGATCTTAAGGTTTTTGGGCCTTCTGAGCGAGATGGTGATATTTGTTTCACGCCAAAATGCACTGAATTTGTAGCTACCCTCCGGATCTGGAAATAAAACAACCACTTCAAACTTTCATAGATCTGGCATTAAGAATCGAAATTAAGTAAAAAAAAGGCCAAATTTGACTTTCTCAACAACTTTGAATCCAATAGCGAGGTCGTTTTCACAAAACAAATGCATCAAAAAACACCCACCTCCAAAATTTGCAGAAAAAGCAAAGGGGATTCAGATATGAAGCTTGTAACCCTTGTTGAAGAAAGAAAAACTCATAAATCAAGAAGGGGTTCATTAAATCCACACTTTGATACCATGTTAGAATTGTGAAACAAGCACAAAACCACGAGCCACGAGATCAAACAACAAATAAATACATCTTCTATGCAAGAGATCTGCAAATAATATATGCAATATTCCTCAACAAGAAAAAGCTATAGAAGCAAGAGACTCTCAAGAAGATATGAAAGCTCAAGATAATTACAATGAGGGTTGAGTGCTTATAAGAGAAAAACCCTAAATGAGAAAGGGATCAGATTATGACAAGTTTCAACATCACATGAGACGAGACATAATGATCTAATATTAGCTCAACTAATAAAGCATAAAAACACTCCTAAGTTTAGCTTAAGTGCATGAGAATAAATTAGACTAATAATCAATTAAAAATTAATTAATTATTAGTTAATGCATGATTGCTCTAACATATTTGGCTCTCCCCTAAGTGCTTGAGCCCAATTATGCTTATTAATCATCTATTTTATTTCCATCTTTGAGAAATCAAATTAATTTTGGCAAACTAAATTAATTATTTATTTGACAAGCACCTAGAATTCAAAATAGGGCTAGACTAGGGCGGCCTCGCCCTTGTCTCCCCTATTTTGGCCGAAAATTTAATATTTTATTGTCAGCCTCAATATGTTTTCAAAGTCAAATCATTTTTCATCTTATCAAAAGAATTGATATGAAAAGTGTTGAAACT
>VDFB02296109.1:0-87118 GCA_007258455.2 Sequoia sempervirens
TAAATGTTTATTATGAAATATTAATTATCTGACATATAAATGATTATCAAATTTAATATATAAGTTTGTTTTTTACATAATCATTATAACCATGTGTACTTTACTATTATAGTAGATGCCTCTCAACATAATTATCATAAATATAAATAGGGGAGAGGATCCAATAATTGAACACCTTGATTTCACGCTTCTTTTAGAATCATGTGGTGATTTCAAATTTCTCCCAAACTTTAGAACAACCTACTTACGAAGACCCCTACTTATAAATAAGGTTTTAGTTCCACATTATCAAATATGATACCACATCAACATATTTTTTGTTGACGCATCCAAAAAGACCCCCAAAAAAGGTAGAATGATAGTTGTGCATTAAGTTATGTTTTGTTGATGTACCAATGCAATGTCACATGATTTGACACTTTTTAGAGTTAAAGAATACATACCCATGGTCAACTAACAACTATTAATGCTATACTATTAAATATTACACATTAAATCTACAAATACAATTACAACTATTAAAACATGTTCAACTACTAAATATTTAAGAATGACTTGAATGAATTTTAATATTTGGTCATCTGGCCATTGGTGTACCATATACACCTTAAATATATTCCCCAAAACCTCGGTAGAATTCACAGATATTTAATTCTGACCTATGAATTATGGGTAGCCCCTATATCTCCTGTAGCAGGTGACATTACCAAACGCTGAAGAAAAGTGTAAAAAGTGTACATGTACAGCGACATTTGCTTGATTTCATGTTGCTTCTGTCGATTCCTAAAAATGTTGACTAAAGCCACCGACCCAGAGGGTTTGTTGAACCTTTTAAAGCAACAGCGTACTTAATAAAACCAAGTCTAAAAGTTAGATGAAACAAGTCGCAGTTCATGTCGAGTCAGTTAAAATATTTATTTTGCTTTTAGCACTACCGGTATTAAAACTACATACAATGCGGATCATGTTGGAGATATCGCTTTCAGTCTGTTGGGAGTCTATGATTATAGATGTTATTCAAATTGCAAAGCCTGAAATCAGCCATCTTATTAGGAGGGAATGTCTCTGACTTTTGATATCATGTTTTTTGAGGTGAAAGATAAATGGCTACATGGCATGCAATCATGGTTGGGACGGTGCGGGGATGGTTGGAGGCAGAATTTGTTGGTATCTCAGAATCATCATAAAATTCTATATAAATACCTTTTTCTTGTTAGGTATTTACTTGCTTGGAAGCTGTCTCAAGTTTAATGATGGCCTGCAACTTATGTACTATTATGTGGTCAGTATACATTGTTTATCTGTGTTTTTGGCCCGTTTCAGCTCGTACAATGCCTGCAATTGAGGCGAGAAAATTGTGGAGGGACAGACATTCTGTGTCTCACAATGACAGAGGGATAGAAATGCAGGAGGATAATGAAGTAAAGGTCGAGGTGGGCCGTGATAATACTAATAGCCCATTCAATGTGACATACGAGATGCTGCCTAAAGGACCTGTTTCGCCATCTGGGCCTTCTCCTTGTCACAATACTTTTCCTCAAAGAGATTACCCATATGCTTATTTTCCATGCAGAAATTCTGCTGCTCCCTAATTGTCATGGAATTGAAGAGTGATGGGGAAATTGGTAGGGTGCAGGAGGTCTGAAGTTAAGTCCCACAATAATTTTTACGGCTATTTGTGGGAGTTCATCATCAAGCTTTTTAGTAGTCGTTTATCATTTGTGAATATCAGAAAGATGGAGTCTGCTGTCTTATAGACTATCTTTGATTTCATGAACGTTAAAATTCTTCTATTTTATTTTATTCTTACAACGTGTGTACCAGTTAAGCTCAGCTTTTGTATGGTACCTACGGAAAATTTGAAACCTATTCTGTATTAATCTTCTTACAAGATTTTATAACAATATATTATAAATTATTCTAACAATAGAATAGCAGTTGGGCTAAAGATGAGTATGTTTACATCTTACCCATAAAGCCTCTATAATGCAACTTAGTAAGTCATTATGTAGAAAGAATTTTAGAAGGCTTGTAATAGGAAGATGAATAATAAGAAGCCCCATAAGGGTGTAGTTGGCATTTGTAGGGCTACATTCATATTAGGACAAGATGGTGCAGTCAATCAGAGGGTAGTAACTGCCATTAATGTATTTCAGAAACACTGGCAGCCACAGAACCCATGAACCGTTGTATGGAGAATTTTCAACTGTAATCTCTTGATTGATTAAAATGTGGGAATGATCAAGACAACAGTATCTGATTTTTTCTTGACATCTTTTGTTTCTGTCTTGATTTGGCCTTACTGATTTGAATGTGATTGGGATACTTTGTTGCTGCAATGCTTTGTAGCCGCCTGGAATACCAACAGCAAGTACAATGTTCTTTAATGGGAGATAATAGACCAATCTGTAAAAGGAGTTGTAAAGTACTGAATGCATGCAGTGCTAAAGCTTTCAGAAGATGGTGGGTGTCCACAAAGCATCTTTGCCTTGCAAATGTGTCATATTCTTCTTCAGAGATGAGAAAATTCATTTCAATTAACTGCTGAGTATCCAATCAAGCTTTTCAAGTAATATGATAACAAGTCTTGCATGTACACTCACATGCACCAAGTGCGTACACAGTGTGATTCTCTGCCAAAAACTCTAAATGAAAGAAACATTGTAGTACAGTTATTATACAGACCAAATTGTCGTGGGTGTTTTTTTGTTCATGGGATTGGTACCCAATAAACAGACCAAGTACATTGCCAGATCCCTTATATGGCCAGTGGGACCATATGCATATATTAACAATAGGAGTCCTAATGCCTATACTTGTTTATGACAGAGATATAGACGAATGGACAAGGGAATGGTTGTCAACCAACTGAAGCACTAATGGACGCTATTGAACTATAAGATGAATGCTCTCCCTCTAACACTAACCGACAGAGAACCACTTACTGTGTCAGCTAAGCCTTTGCAAAACATTCATGACCAACGAAAAGGTTTGGTCAACTTCACAACTAAAGTTCCACCTAGAATTGTTTGGCCTTCTCCCTTGTCGGATTCTAAAAGCAAAAAAGTAATGTGTTCGTCTTATTCTCCCAATAACTAGGGAAGTGGCTTGTAATTTGTAATTTTGACTTGTTAACTTTATGTGCAAATAATTTGGTTTTATAAATAACTGTAGTGGTAAATATTGTATGTTTATGTATTTTTTTTTAATGTTTTGGTCTATTTTGATTATAGTCTTTATGTTATGTATTGATTAGTGCATAAGTTGGTGTATTTTTGTATGTAAATTTATAAATAGTTTTATCTTAATTATTGATTAATTTTCATATGCTATAAAAGTGTAATTCGGCTTATGTTTCGCTACATTACTAGTCATTATGAGTTAAATTAAAATGAAAATTATTTCAAATTGCATACTAGGGTGGTGCATTTAAGGACATGCCCTAGTTCACTATTATCATGAGAGATCTAGAACCAAGAGCATTCACATGAGAGCATCTTACTTGTATAATCAACTTACACCATCATCTTAGGTACATTACATATTTTCTTGCTATCTTTATTGATCCATTTAAGTTTGACTAAAAAGAGCATGACCCTTGTGATTCAACAAATTCCTCAAAGGTGTTGGACTAAACACCATCAGACCTTACTCAAATTCAAACATCATAAGACTACGTCAAATATGTCATAATTTTTGGCTCCATCTAAAGACCTTTTTCCAAGGGTTGATGCACCACATAAGACCAAGAACATGGAAAGCCTTACATGCAAAAATCTAGGTTGATAGTAAGCATGGACCCTATAAGAGATTCTCTATGATTAGAGGGTCAACTACCTACCCATACAAGACTAAGCCTAAATTTATTGTGTGTGGTGGGGAGGTGAAAAGGGAGAGATATTACAAAAAGAAAATGAGCATAACAAAGGCTCACATTGGATATATACATTGTTTACCATTATCTAGCAAGGTTTAATAGCTCACAATACAATAATCAACATAGAAATGTGCATGTGTAATAGTTAAATATGAACAAGGGTGAGACTAAGAAACACTAAGACAACAACTCACTTCTTACTAGGTTCACTGATCAACCAACTATTGCATAGATACAAGTTCTCTAGAAACATACATTAAGGCTAAGTCCCTATATAGAAACAAAGAGAGAAAAGATAAAGCTAACACATTAGGCTCAAAATCTATATTGTGACATCAAAATCTAAGAAACAACCTTTAGATAAGGCTCAATAGCTCAACTATACAAAGTGTCATATAGTTTATTAATGGGCATGTAGGTTAGTATTTATAGAAGAGAACACACAATCCATAATAGTTTTTCATCTATTTTTTTTTGGATTTTGAATTTAATAGAGGAAAATAATTCTCTCGACTTTGGTGCCTTAATGGTTCATGTTGGTGATTATGCATAAACACGAGGTGCTCTAGTACTTGGTTCATGAAGTATGTTGCTTGATACTATACAATTATATACCTAGTAGGTGAAACTTCCCTATTGAATATTGTACAATCAATGTACATGAATTCTTGTATTTCCTCTTATGAAAAATTTAAATTCTTGATGTGATAGCACCTACCTTCACTACTCAAGTGCTATCTAGATCTCATCAGGATGATGCAAGGAAATTGTAGGTGTCAAAATTGTGTTTATAGGGAGCAATATGGAGTAATTTTGAATGAAAATGACCACATATCCTATATGATGTTAAATGAAATTATTGGTGGTAGATAAAATATTCCATGCTATATTTGGAGAATTTCTTCCTTTTCTTTTATAAGTGTTGGTGTGTAAATAAGGGGATTCGCTACTCTTAAGTCTCAAGAAAAATAGAGTCTATAGGGATTGAATAGCCCTTGGTTACCTCAAGGTACAAAGCTCAAGTGACAAAGTAAAGAATAAGGAATATTTGAATAACTTGACTAAATGAAATGCTAGGCTATCAAGAACAAGAATGATAAAACTGCTAATTAACAAAAACTGATATAGAATTATAAGATTCAAATTACAAAAAAATAAAGATTAAAACTCATAGATTTTTCCCCCAAAAGGGCAAAGCCTCAGCCACAGATGACAACACACCATGGGGACATCTGTGCCACACATTGTTGTTGTCCTCACAGTTGCTGTTGCACCAAAAGATCGACCTATTAATGCCCGATACAATTTCCAGAGTTAATGGATCCATGGGAGGCGGTTAGTCCATGTCACGAATCCTAAGGGGAGCGTTGACCATCTGCCAATAATCTCCCCCTCAGTGTTACCTAAGGGGATTCAAACTCGACACCTTTGGCTCTGATACCAATTGTTGGCCTCACAGTTGCCATTGCACCAAAAGATCGACCTATTAATGCCCAATACAACTGCCAGAGTTAACAGATCCACGAGAGGCGATTAGTCCATGCCACGAATCCCGAGTGGAGCACTGACCATCTGCCAACAATTTTCGTCCCTGTCAAAATAGAGGATAAAAAACTTAAATCTGTAACATATAGCTCTGCAAATCCATACATCTACACACAAGTAGAACAAGGAAAAATGTTGGGGTTATTTTGGGGCTTTCCTTAGTCAAACCCCCATTTTGGTGTTTCCACCTCCACAAACAACCATACAGATAGAAATAGTAAAAATGACATAATATGTAATAGATGTGTGAGACCCTGCTATGGAGGAGAGCCCCTATCATGAATGTAATAGATGAGACAAAATAGACAAGAGAGTGTTACCAATAGTCCATGGCTCCCCTCTTGGCTTGATAGACAAGATGTGCTTTCTTGCAAGAGAGCCTTGGCTATTGTTGAGACAAGAATCTGATAGAACTTCATTGTGAAGAGCAAGATAGGAAAGATGTAGAAGAGAGAATAGAGCAAGAGAGAAAGATCAAACAAGAGAGAGTGAGAATGGATGTGAGAAAGAGTGAAAAGAGAGGTTTTGTGAGGTCGAATGGGTGGGAAGAGCCATTACACTCGCATTCCTACCACAATGACATGTGTCATAAGAAAAGGACATGAGATTCCCTCATTTGAAACTCAAAATGTTTAGGGATGCTAGCGTGTCGCACGAACATCTGCACGTTGTGCAACTATCCTACTCAAAAATTTGCAATAAATGAGGTGTCCAAATTGCTAATGCTTCATCATTGTCCCATGTATGAAATTGGAATCATGAAAATTTTGATTCATAGGTTTTTTCCATTAATACAATGAGGTACACATGTAAATGTAGCAGGCTAAATGCACAAGTGTGAAATTTCCATGGGGTGCAATTTTACAACACTACATTTTTCCCCCACTTTAGTGAGGTGAATTTTTGAAGAAAAATCAACTACACTAAAGTAGATAAGAGACATAAATGCAAATTGAAATTTTAAATTTTTTACAGATTTGTAGAGTAGAGTATATTGACAATGCCCCCAACGTTTGAGCTTGGTGAGATACTATAGCACCTGATGTGAAGTTTCATTCTACAAAACTTAAAATTAGGTTAGTTTTGAAAATTAGAAGAAGTTATCAAGATGAGAAAAATGCTTAAGAAAAAATTGGTGATTCAAAAGAAAATTATGATGAAGAGGTGAAAATATGCCCCCTCTTATTTTTTCCCCCAGCTAGGTGGGGTGAAAATAGGAAGGATGGAAGGAACATTTTCACCATGAAAAATGGGAAAAAAAGACCTATATACATATGCTCCGGGTGGGCCCATGGAAGGGTTATTTTCACTATTCACATTGAGGACTTTATTGAATTTTTAAGAGATTGTCAACAAAATGCTTCACATATGAGATTACATGGCTCCAAGGATTGACTAGCTTCATGTGGCAATGGTGAGGGGGGACCCACCAGATGGGGTGCGCAAATTTTTTCATCCACCGAGTCATTTCAGTCAATTTTTATAGCTTTTTTAGTTTCCTGAGCAACACAAGCATCTAGCCAAAGTAAAGGCATATGGCTGATGCCCTATCACCTCGATAGTGCATCAACATCCTTCAGCCACATTGGCCTCTAGCTGGCCCGATGTCATCGAAAACTATTCAACCTTAGACACTAGTGTGTCATGCAGACCTTTGTACGGTGCTCTGCCATCCAAGAGGCAGACTTAAGAAAATTTTGATATAGAGTTAAATTTTTTTCATGATGTAGAATGTGCTGACGTGATATTTTGTTCTCTTTTGTAGGAGTGACCTAAGATCCATGAGCATGTTAGCGGATTGATTCTGCCATTACTACGCAGCCACAACAATGAGATCCATCCTGATGATGTGGAATTTTTGTGATGTGTTAGACTTTGGTTGGTATATACCATGCCAGAGATCAAATTTCATACTCCGGTGTCGATGGTGCTAATGGAGTGCTAGTACGTAGACACATCTATCTTCCATCTCCTAACGAGGGAGATGACCATCACCCTCGAGGACGTCTACCACATCACAGGCCTACCCATCCATGGGGAGTGGGTGGTCTATGAGGAGGGAAAGATGGCATAGGACACCCAGGGCATGCAATAGTACTGCCTTAGATGGGTCCCAGAGGATGTGATGGGGCACATTTACATCCATTGGCTCAAGCAAGGGCAAGTGGCAATGCCACTCGTGCATCAAGTTATGATCATTACCATCACATTATGAGGGACAATATATGCCTATAGTAGGAGCATGCTTATGCATCTTTATGACGACCTCAAGTGTTACGTCCATTATGAGTATCATAGTTTCATTGTCTGCATGCTACTTCAAGTGTGGGAATTTGAGCATATCCATTGCACAAGGCCGATTGGGTTTCTCCTTGACCTAGCACATGGTATGCCTCTAGTGCACGCATACCCCTTAGTGTGTGACTAGCAGTACGGTGATCTATAGTTTTGGAGAATTTAGATGGATACCTTATGGGTGCATGATATTAGATGACACCCATATAGGAGGAAGGGGGTTTGGTTGTTTGATAAGAGGCAACTACGTAGGATGCAACATGATTGACTCCTGGCCGGATGGTCAGACCACATTATAGTTCCTTATTATTGGCATTAGGTAGATTGACAGTTTAGGCAGGTTCAAACCATCCCCTCGATGACTCCTATGTACATACGGTCACACAAGAGTGCATCTCGAGTAGGAGACTGACCTCGTTCAATGATAGAATATATCACACTTAATGAAAATGAATCAGATGAAAATTACTAGCCCTCGGTCCTCTCGATCGATGATGTCAGTGTCACCCATGACTTTGCCGATTGGTGGGCGATAGTAGGCCCAACCTCAATTTTCCCATCAAACGCCCAATGGGTGATGATGGTGCTTAGGGGTCGAGAGTTGAGGGACTTGCAGACTGAGGCAAGGAGGGTGAGGTAGAGGCAAGCAGAGCATTGGAGAGACTAAGGTAGCAATGATAGGTGTCATCACCCCCACATGTGGTTCCCATCTCATCAATACCACCTAACAACCAGGTAGTCACACCTCCTTTGGCGGCAACAACAAGGCTGAGTGTAGCACCATACCCTGATTCACATTGGTAGGATGGGGACCTAGGTACAAGTGTGATATATGTTATTTCATTTCAAATGCTTTCATTTTAGCTTTCTCATAAATATATATAAATGTTTTCATGATAAAGTACTGATATCAATCACCATCTCTGTGGTTGTAGTGGACACATAAGAGTAACTTGCTTTCATTAGGCGATGCATTTCAGAGGCAACCCCAACCATCTAGATCTAGGGATCAATCCTTGATTCATGTAGAACTCCATCAGTAGGGTGACATGCCTACCTATTCAAGCCTATAGTGCACCTAAGGATGCCATACGAGGAGACGTGGGTGGAGGCAATTCAACAAACTACTAAATTGACCATCATTGACTGAACAATAGGATTAGTGGGCGAAAAAGCTCCTCACTGCCTTATCCGAGTGAGATCAGGCCATCATGCAAGCTAAGAGTGCTAAGGAGGCATGTGATGCCCTGCAAAGCCAGGTCAATGACCTTGGTAGGTAGGTGGAGGTAACGAAGATGACACCCATTGATCCTTAGGTAGCTCCAGGAGGAGCCGTGACAAGCCATGAGTGAGAGGCTTCACTATAGGAGTGATTCACATAATTACAGGAGGACGTGGTTGATCTATGAGGCCATTTATGAGGACTACGAGCGTGAAGCACATCCATATTGTGATTGCATTGATCACACTCATATATATCGATCCAATACCCTCCTCCACCGCTGCCACTACTACAGAGCTCGTGGAGCCATTCACTCGGGGGGCTAGAGGCCCAATTTTGTAAGCTAGATTTTGTATACCATATCATTTGTGATGTATTAAATCATATATAGATATTTAGACACCACATTTTGACACAGTGGTGTGATATATGCACATGAATTCATATATATATATATATATATATATGAGATTTTTGACTAGAATCATGGTGTTCTTATGTGTACTTCTATTTTATGTATGATTATGTGATGGATTTAAGTTTATGGATGTATGATTAGATTATATGTTATCATGATTTAATAAACATACATTGGATGTATGCTTAATCAAATACAATGATGATCTAATTGCCTAACCAAAAGAGTTAATCAAATACAATGCACAGATACACAACATAATAAAATACATGTATATATAATTCCTAATTTAAGAAATTAATACATATACATGCTCACATCATAAAGAAAACTAAGAGGATAATGTTTTAGTGACTAAATATCATAGCATAATGAACTACAATCCTTGAGGAGGGACAAGTGTCAAGCGCATGCCACATAGACCCTATGCATAGTATCAATGAAGATGCATTACATTAACTGATTCTTTTAGAAGTGTAACATCCATAGATGATAGTGCATATGCACTAGAACCATTAATGAATGTGATTATGTAAGGACCTAACCAATTAGGGTTGAACTCCCCCTTTTGATCAGGTGACACATTTACAATTCTTTGATTCTCATAGAGAATAAGATCACCTACCTTGAAAGTTCAAGAAATAACACCTTGATTGTAATGTTTAGAAATATATCATTGAGAAGCTTGGAGATGTTCGAGGGCCTACAATCAATGCTCATCGAGCAACTCAAGTTGGTTTAATGTTCAGCATGGTAAGTGTCATCATCAATTAACTCTTTAAGGGAAATGCACAAAGATGAAATTCCAAACTTTAAAGATAAACTTAGCACCATACACAAGGTTGTACGGGGTTGTACTGGTAATAGTACAAACACTTGTGTGATAGGCCCACAAGGCATACGCCAATTGAGTATGCCAATATTTATCATGTTTATTTACTATTTTTTGGAGAATCAACTCAAGAGTTTTATTAGACGTGCTTCAACTTGGCCATTAGACTGAGAATAGTATGGCGTATAAAATCCATGTTGAATATGAACTTATTCTAGGAATTTCTTCACCTCTTTGTTCTTAAATGAAGTACCATTATCAAAAACAAGGGTATAATGCAATCCAAAGCGAGCAATGATATTGTTTATAAGAAAGCTACAAATTGCTTCAACATTAGTGGATCGAAGTGGAACAACTTTGACCCACTTCGTAAAGTAATTAGTAGCGGTAATGTTGAAGGTATGTCCTTTAGAAGGAGGTGATGTTTTTCCAATAATATCCAACCCCCATTTTGCAAATGGCTAAGGAGAGGTTTGATTTTAAATCTCTTATGTAGGAGCTCAAATAAGATTACTGTGATTTTTCAATGTTGAGGACACTTCTTGACAAAGGCAAGAGTCATGTTCCATTGTTTTCCAATAGTATTACATATGAATCAATTTAAGCACCAAGAATTTACCACTGAAATGTCTACCCCAGAGCCCGAATGGGATTCTTGAACATGTAAGGGGTATTTCAGCCTTAGTGAGACACCAAAGAAGAAGACCATTATAATATTTTCAATATAGAACGTCAGACAAGATAATGTATCATATTGAAAGTTTTCATATCCAAGTGTGAGCATTTTTAGTCACATCATTGAGAAGATTTATAGTCTTCAGATAATTATAAATGTGAGAATACCATTCCCACAAGTCTTTGTGAGCACACACTAGACCATCAGGTTTAGGTTGATTCGAGACAATAGGAGAGTGGAGAATTGGGCCACAAAGTGGTACTCTTCTACGCCATCATTCGAAGATACAAGGGAGGCTGTGCTCACCATTGCATCCACATGATGATTTTCTCTCCTAGGGACACCATCTATCATGAAAGAAGATAAAACTACACCTGTCCCAAATCTAACTTTTGAAATCTCAATCCATTGATGTACATCTCCCAAACAAGTTCATGCTCTAATGCGAATAAAATTTTGTCTGGAAATAAATCCAAATTAGAGGAGTGAGATGAGAGAGCTTCCGCCAATTGATCGGAAATAACTTGAAATTTAATTTCTTTTTGAGTCACGAATTTGATATCAAACTTAAAGAGTAACATTACCCATTTCAC
The DNA here is from genome assembly GCA_007258455.2 of Sequoia sempervirens. NCBI lineage: Eukaryota > Viridiplantae > Streptophyta > Pinopsida > Cupressales > Cupressaceae > Sequoia > Sequoia sempervirens. The sequence goes on from VDFB02296109.1 coordinate 11,459, forward strand.
TAACCTTCCCAAAATATTGGTTCCAGTAAACAAATTTTTAAGATCACATTTAACAATTACATGGGTTTCAACATGAAGAAGATAATGCCTTAACTTTTATGTTGTAAAACCGAGAGCGAGACATTGTTTCTTCATAGTAGAATATTGAGTCTTGTAATCAATTTGAATACGACTAATATAATAGATCACTCTTTCTTTACCATCATCATCATGTTGAGCTAACAAATATGCTAAGGCATGAGGTGTTGTAAAGATATAAATCAAAAAGGATTTATCCTACAAAGATGACATCAAGATAGGAGGATTTTCCAAATAACATATTGTGTGAATGGAAGTGTACGATCAACTAATTGAGATACAAATCTATGAATTGTTTGGATATTCCCTTACAAACTACATAGTTGAGATATATTTTTAGGTGGTGGCATGCTAACTATTGCATCAATTTTATTTGTGTTGAATTCGATTCCATGATGAGAGATCTAATAAATCCTAAAATCTTGTCAGCATCTATGTCAAAAACACACTTAAGAGGATTTAGTCTCATCATGTAGAACCAAAGACTTTCAAAGATAAGGCGAAGATTTCAATGTGATCTTGACGAGTCATAGACTTAGCCAAGATGTCATCAATGTAATCTTCTAAGATCTTGTTCAAATGAAATCATGAAAAATAAGTCATCACCTATTGATAAGTTTCTTTAGCATTCTTTAATCCAAACGACATGACTACATAATAGAAAGTACCCTAAGGGGTAGTGAAGGCTGTCTTATACTGATCTTTTGGGTTATATGAATCTAATTATAGCCTGAGAAGCCATCCATGAATGACAATAAGGCATGGCTTGCGGTCGGGTCCACAATAATATTGATATTAGGAAATGGAAAATAATCCTTAAGAGAAGCCTTGTGAGATCATAAAAATCAATACAAATATGAATACGACCATTAGGCTTAGGCTTACTAACAGTGACTATATTCGATATATCCAAGGTGAATAGTCAATAGGATGGATAAAAATAGCTTTTAAGAGCTTTTCTATCTCAACCTTGACTAATAAGGTAACCTTGGGATCCATCTTATGGATCTTTTATTTAATTGGCTTGGCATCAAGACATATAACAATATTGTGAACCACCACAGACTCATCAATACCATACATATCCTTATATAACCAAGCGAAGATATTAGGATGAGAATGTAATAAATAAGAATATTTTTTAGATTCTTCTGAAGAAAGACATTTTCTAATCTTAATCGCTTTTTCAAAAAGACTTAGGATCCATGAAAAAGTTAGAAGTATCCCCCTTAAGGAGACAACTACAGTATTCAGGATGAGATATAGGAATGTTATCATCCACATTAGATAAAAGGGGCCTTCTCATCAATACTCATAACAAATTCTCCAAAGTATGCATGTTCATTCAAGTGATATGAGAATCGTTGTTTATGGTGATAAGAAGGTTCAAGTGAGAGTAGGCACCTAAGAATTCTTCTAGCACTTCCTCCGAAGAGAAACATCCAGAGGAACTTCATTAGAGTCTACCTTGTTTTTAATAAATTCAAGATGAACTAATTTAAGAGGAGGCTCAGTGAGGATATGTTGACATTTAACCATGGTTTCCTTTTAGAATTTGTATGATGGTATCCAAGTCCGATTTTACACCCATGAGAATCAAAATCAATGGGGACCTTAATACCTTGTTCATTATGGCCATAACCGTTACCTCCATAACCATATTTAGAAAGGAGATTGAAACTAAGGCCACAACATGTTTGTAATTATTGGGAAGGAGGATGATCAACATAAAGAGTGTGATCCTAGCTACCAGTATCATACTCCTTTACACTATCATCCTTCTTAGCAGGCATACAAACACTAGCCTCCTTAACAAAAGTGTGATTATCTTCCTTAGTAGGGTTGCAATAATCCTCCTTAGCAAGAGCATGATTGTCTTACATAGTAGGAGGATAATCATCTTTCTTGACAGAGGTGTATGAGATTGTCAGAATGTATCTAGGTAGATAGGATCTACTTTGTACTCCCTGATAAAAGATTTGGTAAAGTCCAAGGATCCCCAATCGTCACCATGGAATGTGTTTGATTTAGAAGAAGTAGAAAGGGTGCACTTAGGATTATTTTCTAGGATGATCTACTTTAGGGACACCTGTCTCAAGTGTAGCCTTTGGGATAGGCACCCAAGGAGTAGATGTCAACAGATTAGAAGATAATGAAGGAATAAAAGTTTTAAGAGTAGAAGCAACTGAGGATCGACCAACAACTGCCATCTCACAAAGGTGTATGGCATCAGGTTCAGCCATGATTGTAACTACTTCATTATTATCAACAAATTTTATTGAATGATGCAAAGTAGAAGTGACTGCTCCCAAAGCATGAATCCATGGTCTTCCCAAGAGAATGTTGTAAGGTAAAGGACCTGGTATAACATAAACCAAGGTGGCTATGGTAATGGGTCCTAATCTCAAAGGAAAGATTATTGTGCCTAAGGCTTGTCAACTAGCGTTATTGAATTCATGAATATACAGAGAAGAAGCAACAAGAGAAGATGAATCAATTTTAATTTTAGGTAAAAATTCAATGCTACATACGTTAAGAGTTGAATTGGTATTAATGAGAGCACATTGAATACCAATGTTATTAATGTTGACTATTATCATTAGAGGATCCACTTGCTTCTAGATACTTCTGAAGGCGGGAGTTCATATGGATAGAATGCAATATTCGATGATTTTGCATGAATATGAGCTATCAATGCATTCAAATCTGTTGGCATAGTGGAAAAAGGCAAGAGAATATTTTGCAAGGCTTCCTGAAGCATACCTTAGTAAAATAAAGTAGTCAAGAAGCAAATCCCATAGTGAGATCTTGGTAGGAGTAACACAAAGTTGCTCGACAAGATCATACTCACTAGGTGCTTTAGCTGTAGGTTTAGGTGCTTGAGGGACGCTTGGTTGGAAAGGTGGTAAAGAAGTAGGCTGATTAGGATTTTATTGATTCCTTCTAGTATTATAAGTGTGGGCTACCGCTCTATAAAAGGGAGCCTTCAATTGCACAAATCTTGTGTAAAAGTCTGACATCTCATTAGTGACAAGAACCCCATGAATAGAATAATTTTTTTTAGAAAATGGGCTAGCCAAAGTCACATAAATGATAAGTCTCTTAGGCCTTTGAGGTGCAACAAAGACTACAACTCTATTCACAGATTCTTCAACTTGTGAAGAAGATGGTTTTGATGAAGTTTGTCTATCAAATATATGGATAGAAGGAGATGCCTCTAAGAAATCAACTAGGGCATCATCCAACATATATAAATCTTGTTTAGAGAATGCATTGTCAAAAGCATTAAAGTTTTGAAGAAAAATATCTGACATGATTCTCCTTCATGTCTGGTTTGAACCAAAATGTAAAGGAGGGGATTCACTACTCTTGATTCTCAAGAAAAATAGAGTCTATAGGGAGCGAATAGCCCTCGGTTACCTCAAAGTACAAAGCTCAAGTTATAAAGTAAAGAATAAATAATATTTGAATAAAATGTCATAAGGATGTTTGCACATGACACTCTTGTCTCTATCAAAATAGAGGATAAAAACCTTATGTAGTGTCAAAAAATTTTGTTGGGACATTTTCACACTTGTTTGGGCCCTTTTTGCAGAATTGAGCCTAATGTTGCCTTGATTTAGTGTTGTAATGTTGTTGAAACATTCACATTAGGTCTTGGGCCCTTGTGAACTAATGAATTTAAATGGTACCTTGCTAAAGTGTTGTGAAGTGTTGTAACTCACTTTCACACTTTTCTAAGGGCTTATTAATTAATTACACCTAATAAACCTCTTTTTAACTTTAATCTTGCCTTATTTTAAAGTGTTGTAAAGTGTTGTACAAACATAATTTCACACTTTTCTAGGATTTTCATTAATAATTGGGCTTCCTTATGCTTTAATTGGCCTTCTTTTGCAAACACGAGCCCCATTTAATGCATCTTTTTGATGATAATCCTAACACAAATCATTACCCAATTATAATTCAAGTGTTTCAGGCTTGAATAGCCTAGATTTGGTGATCTAGGACTCATTTTCCACCTTCTATGAATGAGTCCCACCTAGATTTTTGGGTCCCGAACCTAGTTTCACAAATTTCTAAGCATTTTTTAAATTGGTCCCAAAAGTTAGGCCTGGTGGGACTCATTCTCCACCTTGGGAAAATGAGTCCCATGTGGCCCAAAATCAAAATTAATTCAAAATTTTGGCAAAATTTTATCCTCCTAGATCTGATGTTGGCTTGTAGTGTTGTAATTTTAGGAATTATTGCATAATTGAGTATAAATATAAGTTTCTTTCACTCATTTTACACCTAGCAAGTTGAATGTGCATTCTTATAGAAAATTTGAGTTCACAAGAGCATTCAAGCATTCATAAGAGCATTCAAGAGCATTCAAGGGTAGATTATCAAGCATTTTAGAGCAACATTCAAGCATCAATCATCATGTTGATGGACCAAGAATTTCATGCATCATGTTTGTTTTGGAGCTAACAATTGTGATGTAGGATTTTGTGATTCAAGCAAGCATTTCATTCAAGAACTATCCAATCCAAGCAAGAGTCAGGGTCTACATCCATTGGAGCCATCTCAAGCATAGTTGCAACACTTTATTGCTAGGGTTTGGTGAGTTGCAACATCTTATTTTGTTCATTCATCATCCTCCATTCTTATTTTATTTCATTTCAAGGATTGATTTCCAAAATGGGGGTTGACCAAGGCAGACCCCTTTCCATTAACCCAACGACACTTTTCCCTCTCCTTTCAATGTGATTTGTAGGTCTAGGTTGCAGATTTCCTAAGGAGCAAGATTGGAGAAAATTTGTCAAGTCATTCAAAGTTGTCAAAGTTGTTATCAAGTCTTGAAGAACATTGGAGAAGACCTATTGGTTGCAAATCAAGGTTGCAGATTCAAAACTGGAAATCAGTCGCGAAGGAAAGAGTAGGTGTTGAAGTGTAGATTAGAAATTTAAATTATTGAAAAAGTGAAATGAGACAAATTTTCCAAGAGTGGTGAATGATTCCCACTGCAAGTGTTTTCTAGAACTGTTTACAAATTTATATACCCTTTTTCCTGAAACAGGCTCTTGAGCAAAAATTCAGATCTGGGGTTGATTCGCTTAGATTGGTGAATGAGTCCCAGTAGGTCAAAAATTTAGATTTTCTCGCATTTCAGAGCTTCAATCAACCACTTCTATATTTCCAAGTGCACCTCATTCATCTTACTTCTTTTTTGTTTGTTTTATTAGCTTTTCCAAGTCATTTTGTATGTCATTACATTGAATTAGGGTTTAGTGTTGCATCTTGCATTTCATTTGTCTTTCCAAGTTCTTACTTGGTGGTGAACCCCTATTAGTTAATATTCAGCCCCTAAGACAACCCTCTTGCAAGATATTTTTCTTCCTTGCATTGAGATCTCAAGGGTTTGTTCTTGAGTGGAAGTTAGTGAAGATTTTCCTCATTTTAGGTCCTAAACCCTAAAAGAAGAAACCGAATAAATTTTCCACCTTTCATTTTGGTGAACCTGCATTTAGAACATTAAATTTTTTATTTGGAGTGCATCATCATCCCAGATTTGGCTTGCATTAGCATTGCATTATAATTTGCATTGGTTAATTTGCATTAGTTAATTTGCATTCTAGGGTTTCAAATTTTGCATTAGTGAAAGCTCATATAGCTTGCATTTTTGCATCTCATTTCATTGAAATTTAAACAAAATCTGTATTTTCATCCAAGCTATAGATCATACAACATAAAAAATCATAAAATTCAATTAAAAATTTCTAATTTTTTTGAAAAAAATCCCTACTAGGACTCATTCACCACCTTGGGCTAATTAGTCCCTATGCATATTTTGCACTGCATTTAAGGTTTTGTTTCTAAGTTTTTGTTTTCTGTTATTGCATTTCTATTTCATTTTCCAGAATTTTTGTTATAAGCATTTAATTGTTCTTAGCTTATATTGCATTTGCATTCCTATTGCATTTAGTAGTCCTTGTATGAGTATTTGGTGTCCTATTGCTAATGTTGTAGTGAGACAAAGTTCAAGACTCATTTCATCCTGTGATAGCATAATTGTTGTGGATCTTGGGTTATCTAGCTCTTTCACTCCTAGTATTGACACTAGTACACTAGGTATGGACCATACCCTCAACATCTCTTTGCTTTCAAGTAATGTGATGCAAGTTGAAATAAGGAATGATAATGTCCTGCAAGAAAACATAATCCAAATCCATGAAGACTTAGCAAACCTACAACATCAAGTACAAAATGACAACATTTCAACTACTGCCATCCCTACTATAGACAACAGTCATCGCATGATTGAAAGTGAAGATGGACTTGACCTTGTGAAAAACATAGTTCAAATCTATGGAAAACACCTCACCTCAACCACTAGTTTTCCTTTACCTACAAGAAATGTCCTAAGCCAAAGAGGAACTCAAATTCCTCCTTCCACAACAATTGCCTCAATCCCTACCTATACCAACCCACAAGTCACAACAACAATGCAACCAATTAGTAATGTGATTTCTTCCTTGGGTATCTTCGCTAGCATCCCTAGTTCCTTTGTGGCATTGCATGTCATATCTCCTACCACCTTACCACCTATAAGCATTCCATTCACTTGTCCCTCAAACACATACACCCCTCATCTTTTTCACTTCCATCACATAACACAAGTAATGACCCTCTCATAAATCAACTCTTCCAAACAATTTCATCCCTTCAAGATAGATTTCCACCATAAATCAATATCAAAATGGCCCACCTACATATTATGTCAAAAGCAGTCCATTGTCCTTAGAGATATTGTGAACATTGATGCCACAAGGTGTAGAGGTGCCTAGATTTGAGAAATATGAAGGAAAAGGAGATCCTTCTAACCATGTTAATGCTTATACCACCTTATGTAGTGACTTTTCCCTTAATGATAAACTTTTGGCCAAGATTTTCCCTAGGTCTTTGAAGGATACTACCTTGGAGTGGTTTTCTTCACTACTGAACAACTCAATTCGTTCATTCAATGAACTTGTTGAGGCATTTTTTAATCATTTCCAAGTGCGTATGAATCTTAAGATGACCTTGGCTAATTTTATGAGATGCAAACAAAAAGAAGAAGAAAAGATAATTAGCTTTATCTCATGCTATCAATCACTTTATTCCCAATCGATGTCAAGGTTCCCGAACCTCATCTTCAAAAGATGTTTATAGAAAATTTGCAAAGCAAGATTTAAGATAAGCTCACCATGATGAAATTCCTATCCTTCATGCACTTGTGTACCGCCCTCCATGATTATCAAAATTTGGTTAGTAGTTGTGATACAAAATCCACTTCTAGCCGAACGGAGAAGTCTGAGTCCACAAACAAAAACAATTCCAAACCCTTTAGAAAATAGAATAAAGGGTTCCTTCAATTTAATCCCCCTCAACAAACAACTTAGAATGCAATAACCAAGTAGTTGCTATTAAAGCCATGATACCCTTTAGCTATGGAGACTCAAAAAGACAATTCACTCCTTTACCCGATACACTTCAAAACACAATGTCCCAACTTTTAGAACAACAAAAGACTACCTTGCCTCCCGTCAAAACACCCGATCCTAATAAACCTTTACCCTCGAGATTTAGATCAAATGCTTATTTCCACTATCAACGAAAAAATGGACATGATACGAAACATTGTAAGCGTCTTAAACATCTTGTGCAAGACCTCATTGATTCCAGTAGTCTTTCCATTGGAGGTGTTAGTGATCAAGGAGATAAGTCTGTTGCCCCTCCTAACCAAAACTTGCAATTTTTTACCAACCCCATGCCTAAGCACAATATTTCATTTGTCAAATCTAGTGAAACTACTAAGATTGATGTAATGAGTGTTGACACAGATGATGAGAATATAGATACAATTAAACAAAGTCCTATGGATAATGATCAACAAGAACAAAATCCTTTCGATGGTTTGGTTTCATTGGTTGAAACGCAATATCATAAGGGCTGACCTAAAATCCTCTTGACATTGCTTTAAGCTCTGACGATATACTTAAACATGCACCTAATGGTCCTCTTTATATAGCCAGACAAATCTATGAGAAGCCCACTAATGGGATACTAATAGATCCTGCCTGTGGAGAGAATGTGATCATCGAGGAATTATTTCTTCTACATGAGCTTTATCAAAATATATATGATAAACTGAAAGCATGGATAAAGATGCATAATGGTTTTGCTTGCCCTACGATGGGATCGATCACCTTACCATTGCAAATAGGACTGAAAACATTAGATATCTCATTCTCCATCATCCCACAAATGGACCAATTTTATGTGAACCTTGGCTATCCATTGCTTCGCTCCATGAATTTTGTCCCTTCGTTTGTGAATAAATGCTTAAAGTTTTCCTTTGAAAATGAAGTTTTCATCGTCCATCATAGCGGCTTTAACCCATTGTCCTCCAAAGGTAACTTTTCCTTAGATTTCTTTTGGCCTGATCTTATAGAACCTATAACACCATGAGAAGACTTCTTTTTCTTGTCTTATCAAAAGTTCAAGGCAAAGAAGATAGCAGAACTATCCCTTCAAAACATGTCTCAACCCACCATTGAGCCTACCATCGTAGACGAAACCATGATCAAGCCTAAAGAAATTCCAAACAAACAAGACCAACTTAAGACAAAACCTTCACCTACCTCCTACAAAAGAGCAAGAGACATTGAAAATAACCCCATCACACCTCCTAGAATAAAACAAGTTTACAAATTCAAAGAGAAAGTGGTTGAGCAACCTCTCATGGTTCCTTCTGTTCCTCCCCTTAGGGAAGAAAAGAAACCTATAGTTGACCAACCTACTCCTACACAAATACAACTTGAAAATAGGACTAAAAGAAACAAATGTGCTAGAGAGTGTAGGCATAGATGTTGTGCCCTTGCTCACAGGTTACATGAAGAATTAAACAAAGAAAATCAAAATCCAAACTTGACTGAAGCAATGCATGATAACCCTATTCTTGCCTTGAAAAAAACAATCCAATACAACAACCACAACAAGATTTGAAATATTTCATGGACATTATCATTCAACCTCCTGTTGTGATTAATTTGAATGACGATGACGAGGTTGCTAAACTTGATGAAGAGGTGCATAATGAATTGAATACATTGTTTTCCTCTTCCATGAGCTTAAACGATAATTCTCCTAAGAAGAGTATTGAGCCTGGTGCTGGTCCTAGTTCGACACTTGCTATTGTCCCTTTAGCTAGTTGTCTCCCTTTGCTATACAATGAACATGATTGGGATGTAGACGACTTGCTCATAGGTTGACTCCCATGTGCCTTACTAGCCTTTTGCATCTTTCCTTTTATTTTGTGTGATTGCATGTATGTGATGTGATCCCCCATAATGTTCTGTTTGATGTTGTATCTCTCTTTGTGACATTCCTCTATTTTTACGTTTATTCTTCTCTATGTTGTTGATCTTTTACTTTTTCCTTTTTTCCTTTTTCCTTTATCTTGTGTTTTCCTTTTGGGGGTGATGCAAGGCATTGAGACATTTATGTCTCTTCCATGTTGACCCAAAAGGTCTTTCCTTTGATTTTTATTTACCTTTTTCCTTTGTCTTATGTTTTCCTTTGGGGATGATGCAAGGCGTTGTGACATTCATGTCTCTTCCATGTTGACCCAAATTTTTTTCTTTGTTTTTGCTCTCTTTTTGTCATTCTTCCAGTTCTATGTGTATTGGGGAATAATGATAGTTTCGAGATCTCTTAAAAATATTGTAGCAAGAACATATTGACCCCAAATCCATAGATCCCTTATGTGTTTGGAGTTTTAGGGGGCAATGCCTCTCTTTTCCTTTCTTTTGCATGACGTAGCTTTACTTGGAAACATATGACTTTGCATAGGGCTTTCCAAGTTATCTCTCATGTCTTCTTTGTTTGCATTTATCATTTGCTACTTTAAAGTAATTGCTCATAGCATGGTGTTTAGCAATTTATTTAAAGTAGGGGCATACATTGGCATTATTCTTTTGCACTTTTCTATTCATGGTTCATGATGTAACCTTCCTACTTTATATGATGTGTTTTTCACTTTGTGGATGACATTGAGCCTGATGTCCTTCATGAGTGTGATCTATCTTAGCATAATACATTCCTCTTAGTGGCTTGATGCAACACATTGCATCCCCTAAGTTGTGAATTTTCTATTCTTTGAATGGTCCTCTCTTGGATACATTAGACACAATGTTACCTAAGTTAAAGTCCTCACATGAACTAAGCAAGACTCCTTTAAAAATTCTCTATTTTGCATTTTGCATTTGCAGTTATATGGCCACCTTGTATAACACACCTTGCATGCCTGTAGAGCCATCTTGTTTTTTCATGAGCTCCAAGCAAACAAAGTTTTGCTTGCCTCATGAAGCTCGAAAACCATTTTTGTGTGGCTCCTTATCAAATTTAGCAAGGGGTATAACTTTGGTATGGTTTGAGCAAGAAGCCCAATCAAGGCATGAATTTACCCATAGCCACTCACATGTGAGTGTGAGTGCATATTGACCATGTGTGTATGTGTCTCACCTCTTAGGATTCTCAATTAGCAAACAACTAGGAGTTCCATTGCCTCAGAGTGAGCTTGCATTTTTTTTCTTTAGACAAACAGCCTAGATTTGATCCACATTGCGATGGACAAACGATCAAAGCTTGATTTGACTCTGTTATCTTTTTACCCTTTCTCTTTTTTGTCTTTGACAATGTATGCTTGTGTTGTTTTGTTGCTCTTTATATCATTCTCATGTGTGTTCTTTTGTGCCTATGTTGGTTTGTCATGGGATTTTGATCTTGGGGGCTTGATCACCCCTCTTGATCGTTGTCATCCCATCTTATTGGCATTGGTGCACTTGGACCCCTTTTGATGTGTGTTTATCTACTTTAGTGTGAGTTTGAAGTAGGTGCATCCTCTCACTAGAGTGGGGGCTAAATGTAGTGTTAAAAAATGTTGTTAGGACATTTTCACACTTGTTTGGGCCCTCTTTGCAGAATTGAGCCTAACATTGCCTTGGTTTAGTGTTGTAATGTGGTTGACACATTCACATTAGGTCTTGGGCCCTTGTGAACTAATGAATTTAAATGGTACCTTGCTAAAGTGTTGTGAAGTGTTGTAACTCACTTTCACACTTTTCTAAGGTCTTATTAATTAATTACACCTAATAAACCTCTTTTTAACTTTAATCTTGCCTTATTTTAAAGTGTTGTAACACACTTTAAAAATTTTCTAGGCATTTCATTAATAATTGGGATTCTTTATTCTTTAATTGGCCTTATTTTGCAAACACAAGCCCCATTTAATGCATCTTTTCGAGGATAATCCCAACACAAATCATTACCCGATCATAATTCAGGTGTTTCAGGCTTGAATGGCCCAGATTTAGTGATCTGGGACTCATTTTCCACCTTGGGTGAATGAGTCCCACCTTGATTTTTGGGTCCCAAACCTAGTTTCACACATTTCTAAGCATTTTTAAATTGGTCCTAAAATTTAGGCCTGGTGGGACTCATTCGCCACCTTGGGTGAATGAGTCCCGTGTGGACCAAAATTAAAATTAATTAAATTTTTTGGAGGGATTTTATCCTCCTAGATCTGATGTCGGATTGTAGTGTTGTAATTTTGGGAATTATTGCATAATTGAGTATAAATACAAGTTTATTTCACCCATTTTACACCTAGCAAGTTGAATGAGCATTCTTATAGAAAATTTGAGTTCACAAGAGCATTCATTCACAAGAGCATTCAAGGGAAGATTATCAAGCATTTTAGAGTAGCATTTAAGCATCAATCATCATGCCAAGGATTTCATGCATCATGTTTGTTTTGGAGCTAACAATTGTGATGTAGGATTTTTGATTCAAGCAAGCATTTCATTCAAGATCTATCCAATCCAAGCAAGAGTCAAGGTCTATATCCATTGGAGCCATCTCAAGCATAGTTGCAACACTTTATTGCTAGGGTTTGGTGAGTTGCAACATCTTATTTTGTTCATTCATCATTCTCCATTCTTATTTGATTTCATTTCAAGGATTGATTTCCAAAACGAGGTTTGACCAAGGAAAAACCCTATCCACTAACCCAACAACATTTTTCCCTCTCCTTTGAGTGTGATTTGCAATTCTAGGTTGCAGATTTCCTAAGGAGAAAGATTGGAGAAAAGTTAAGTCATTCAAAGTTATCAAAGTTGTCATCAAGTCTTGAAGAACATTGGAGAAGACCTACAGGTTGCAAATCAAGTCTCTATTCTATTTTGTACCTATATTTTTGTAGATTTGGAACCATAAATCAGTTAGGAAGGAAAGAGCAGTTGTTGAAGTGCAGATCAAAACTTTAAATTCTCAAAAAAGTGGAACGAGACTGATTCACCAAGAGTGGCGAATGAGTCCCACTATAGGTGTTTTCCAAAACTGTTTGCAGATTTAGATACCCTTTTTCCTGAAACAGGCTCCTGTGCAAAAATCCATATCTGGGACTGATTTTCCTAGATTGGCGAATGAGTCCAAGCAGGTCAAAAATTCAAATTTTTTCATCATTTTAGAGCTTCAATCAGTCACTTCCAGATTTCTAGGTGCACCTCATTCATTTTACTGCTTTTTTGTTCTATTTTATTGGCATTTCTAGGTCATTTTGTAGGTCATTGCATTGAATTATGGTTTAGTGTTGCATCTTGCATTTCATTTTTCTTTCCAAGTTCTTACTTGGTGGTGAACCCCCTATTAGTTAACATTCAACTGCTAGGACAACCCTATTGCAAAATCTCTTTCTCCCTTGCATTGAGATCTCAAGGGTTTGTTCTTGAGTGAAAGTTAGTGGAGATTATCCTTCTTTTAGGTCCTAAACCCTAGAAGAAGAAATAAAAAAAAATTCCACCTTTCACCTTAAATCTGTAACACCCATCTCTGTGAATCCATACATTTGCACACAAGTAGAACATGGAAAAATATTGGGCCTATTTTGGGGCTTGCCTTAGTCAAACCCTTGTTTTGGTGTTTCCACCACCACAAAAAGCTAGATAGATAGAAATAGAAAAAATGCTATAAGTATAATAAACATGTGATAAAAAAAACCTCACTATGGAGGAGAGCCCCTATCATGAGTGTAATAGACGAGATAAATAGACGATTCTAAATAGACAAGACAAAATAGACAAGATAGCATTACCAACAGTCTGTGGCTCCCCTCTTGGCTTGATAGATGAGATGTGCTTGCTTGCAAGAGAGCCTTGGCTATTGTTGAGACAAGAATCTAGTAGAACTTCACTGTGGAGAGTAGGAGAAAAGATTTAGAAGAGAGAATAGTGCAAGAGAGAAAGATCAAACAAGAGAGAGTGAGAATGGATGAAAGAAAGAGTGAAAAGAGAGGTTTTGTGAGGTCGAATGGGCATGAAGATCCATTACACTCGCATTTCTGTTGTAATGATGTGTGTCATAGGCAAAGGATGCAATATCCACTCATTTGAAACTCAAAAAGTTTGAGGACGCTAGCACATCGCATGGACGTCCACATTGTGCAATTGTCCTACTCAAAATTTTGTAAGAAATGAGGTGTTCAGACTACCAATGCTTCATCATTGTCCCATATGAAATTGGAATCATGAAATTTTGATTCATAAATTTTTGTCATTAATATGCCGGGGTGCCATAAATGTAGTAGGCTAATTGCGCAAGTGTGAAATTGCGACAAGGTGCAATTTTACAACACTACATGGTGTAAATTGGTATTTTACCTATGTAGTTATCTAATAGGTCCTATTTACATATTAAGTCCACTTAGGTCCTAGGTGTGTTTTCTAGAAGCCTTGGTTGTTTAGATAAGATCTTATCATATCTTATCTATTTGGATTTTATTTAATGCTTGTATCCTAGGCCATTTAATAATGTTGAGGTAGCTTTCTTATTATACAAGATTGAGACACATGTCAAGATCTTGTCTAATCCTATCTTACATTCTTTCCTTTATAAGAAAGGATTAATTTGTAGATCATCAATGATAAAATCAATCCAATATACTACAATCTTGAGTATTACATATTGACCATTATCTTACATCCATTGTTGTAATTACATATAAAAAAATGTCATTTTGTTCCAAAATTGTCATACAGTTACATTTCCTTTACATTGAAAAATTCTAGAAAAATAATCACTATAAAATCTATTTGTAGATAGGAACAGTAACCTTAAACATCAATTTAAATATTTAGATTTTGAATTCTTAGAACCTTGTACAAAGACTCAATCGCCCCTGGGCGACCCTATCCTTGTATAGGAATCTCAACAAACTTTTTCACACTATTTTATCTCTATCTTCTCAATTGCATTGTACTTGCATATCTCTATTTTAAAATCAGTAACTGCATTTTATAAAGCATTTTGCATCTAGTTCATTTAGTGAAAGAAAGTGCATTTTTTAATATCAAAATTTGCATTCAAAATCATCATTTTCCAGGTCTCTACATATTGTAATAAGTCAATTATTACATTTTAGATCTGAAAATTGCATTAAAATTTGTTAAAAAATCTTCAAAATCTTCAAAATCATTGCAAACTTGCATTTTGCAGGAAATTGGGATACATTAAGCAAATTCTAAAATATTATTCACTGTTTCAGCTATCTACAAATATAATCAAGGTCCTTAGGCAGTATAGTTCACAACCAAATTTTGATTTTTCAAAACCCTTAACTAGGACCTAGTCACCATTGGTGAACTTATCCTATTATCTGGGCATCACTTAGCTTTTAGTGATAGAATACCCTTAGGCAGTTCTGTTCGAAGTTGCTAACTGACTTCCTTTTATTTGATGTTTAATAGTCTGAATCTTCCTACAAAATTTTCATCATGGACATGTGTTTTGGTAAAATTTGGATGTCCTTGAAATCCCTGGTTGATGTTTTAAGATATGTGTTTGGTGATGATAATGCTTTTGATAATGAAATTAATGATACACCTATTAAAAGTCTTCTTGATGTCATAGGTCAAGACAAAGAGAGCATGCATGAGTTTATACAATGATCCTTGCATAACCTTGAAAATAATGTAGCCTATTATCCCTCAATGCAACAACTTACCACTCCATACCAACAACATCCTACCATGCCACCACTTGAAGCATTCAATCTGTTACATCCAAAAAATGAGCCACAAGGCATACCTCAAACAACATGCATATAGAAACCTATCCATAATAGTAACAAGGGAAACACATCAACCAACCCTCCATCATATGAGCATAAGGTTACAAACACAAACATTGACTTGGAACAAACTTATGGACAAAGCTTTAGGTTCCTGAAAAAGCAAGGATGTGACATAAAAAATGAACATGAAGTCCATTCCCTTTTGGAGCAAACACCATTAGAAGACACTAAGGGATTAGGTTATCGGGATCCTCCACTTTCACATTAAATAGTTGGTCAATCAAGTAAGAAACACAAGCCTTATAACTTAAGAATCTACCATTTCTGTATACTATAACCAAAATTTAATGGAACTTACAAACACTTCTCAACCTAGGGCTTATCACATTACCACCTATTCATGAAAGAGAAGATAAGAAAGGAAAGTGTACAAACATGTCTTCTTGTGCACACCATAGAATACTTGGACATCGTATCGATGAATGTTGTGCTTGAAAGAAGGTACTAAAATAATTTGATCCTCATGTGGATCAAAATGAATGTGTGACAAAATAAACATTTGTTTATTTTAATCCTTTCCATGCGATAGTTATAGTATTGAACTATATATGCTCACTACCACATGCATTATATTTTATGAAAATCATGTTTCTTGCAAGGAGTTAGGTAGCATATTATCATTTTCAGCTCCTCTTTCTCCCTACACTTGGGGGAAAGGGATTAGGTAGCCTTTTCCTAGGTGCATTCTTTCTCACAAGGAATCCCTTTTTATCTCCTTAAAATGTTAGTGTAGCAAGTACAGTAACATTTTAAGGGGAAGGCATATGGTCCCTCACTTGTTATTTGCACAAAATATGGTTCCTTCTTAGCAGTGATAGCGTATATCTCCTTAGAAGCGTGACCTTGTCATCCAAAGTGTGGCCTTTTTAATCCATGTGTTGTGTCTCCTCTATGGTAATATTAGACTTGGTTTCTGTAGACATTGAAAAGTGTCCTAATCAATTTCATACACTTGAATCAGATTTACTAACATCATTTCCTCTTTATCTATCCTCTTTTCACTTAATTAGTTAAATTAGCCTAGCTAATTAATTAATTACATCATTTTCATCTAATTGGCCTAATTAATTTAATTGGGTTAATTCGTCTCTTTTCGCACTAACACTTCATCTAATTAAATTAAATACATCATAATATTTAATTTAATCTCCTAACTCATCTTATTTAATTAAATAACCCTAAGTTATTTAATTAAATATCATTTCACCCCTCCCTATTTATTTAATCATCTAATTTAATAAATATCTTTTAATTCTTCTAATCCCCTAATTGCATAAATTAAACCTTGCTAAACTAGTTTTCCTCTAATCAAAGGGAATATTCTTTATCCTTTTTTCACAATTAAAACTTTGTTTTAATTTGTAATTTTTTTTTCCTCACCCTAATGGAATATTCTAAGGAATATTCCCTCTCCTTCAATCAACTCACTTAGCTTCAAAAGAAAGTTAACCCTTTAACCTCCTAAACAAGTTACCTTTGACCTATGTGAGTAGGTCAAAAGCGTGTTTGTTTGAGGCAATTGTGAACCTTTGATTATTCTTCATCTTGCATTCTCATCCATTGATGAGAATCCAAGATCCATACCTCTCATCTCCTTCATCTTGAACTGTTGAGTGAGCTTGTTGATCTCAACCATCCATTCTTCATTTGCTCTCCTACAAATAGGTTGCTATTTGGAGACAAATTAATCCATCTTTTATTGCAAACTTATGTTGTTAAATTTACTCACATCCATACTCTCAATTTGCATACATTTAGCTTATTTTTAGTTTTTTTAGTTGCATAATAGCTTCAAGCTTTCATTAATGGCTTCCATGCATCCATCCTAGTTTGTAAATAAATTAGGGTTTTTTTAAATCTTTTAGCTCATTTTTAGCTTAAATTAGCTTAGATTAGCTTAACAATTGCACAATTAGATCATTTATAGCATAAAATCATGGTAACTTATCTTGCATCATGTTCATTTTGTGCATAATTTAGGTTTTTTATACATAAAACACCATGGTTTCATCAATTATCTTCCATAGAATCAATTGAGACAAGCTCACTATCATGAGATTGGGAAAGGGTTTTCGGTCCACATCAACATTACACCAATTTCACAAGATAAAGTTTCAATAGATTAGAGTAGATGTTTTGTTTAAAGCTTTCATAAATTTAGCATGTTAGGTTTCTTGATAAAATGTTTACTTTCAGTTTTGATTGATTGATCTTGTTGAGATTCGAGTATTGGTGGCTCCATTATGCTTCGATTCTTCATGGATCAAGTGCGATTTGGCCCATAACCAGTATTTTGCATCAACATTCTGGCGCTAGGAGGGAAAACTGATTATTTAACCATATTTTAGCTTGAAATCCATGTTCATGCTTATTTGTAGGTTGCAATGACGCTCAAAAAACAAACAATGATGCTATTTCAATAGCGACGCCCAAGCAATTTTATATAGCGACGCATATTTAATTGGCCGACGCCGATTTAAATATAGCGATGCGTGTTTAAATTTGAAGTATCGTGGATCAAAAACGATGATGCTTTCCTTCACCAGATTGACTCTTTTAAAGTTCAAATCATGATGCACTCATTTATAAAGACGCCCATCAAAATAATGACGCAATTGTGCTCACTGGTCCTTCTGCAGAGCAATGCTCAAATTCACCAGAGCGATGCCCATCTTTCAAATTGTGATGCCATCATGTGCATCGATGCTCAACCAGGGTAAGAAACTTCATGTTTGTTTTTTGACATGTGACTTAATTTCATTTGATTATTTGATCACTGATCGATGTTTGACTGTGTTTTTATTGTTAGACTAACAGGGTTTTGCAATTTTTAAGGCATGGAGTGAAATTGAAGACCTTCTCTTCTATCTAAACTTTCTTTAATTGTAACTAGCGTTCATTGCTTTGGGGCAATTATAACCCAATTTCATTCTTTTTTGCTTTCAGTTTTAGGAAACACACTAGTTTTCCATTGGGTTTAAAATGAATGTTCAAAGTTGGATAAAATGAACCCTCACATCACATCTTTCAATTAGGCTTAAAATTGAACAAGACAAACTCATCTTTCAATTGGTCCTTTAAAAAGAACTCATCATTGCTTTGAGGCTTAAAATGAACTTGTGCTTTAATTGTCTTGTAATTTTCTTTTCTATTTGTGTCATTCAAATGCGTATGCACTTCTCTCGTGCTTCACGAAGATCTTGAGAATTAAAAGCTTTTAGTGACATTGGCTATCTAAAAAATTACCTCCATCTTTCAATTTGGGTTTAAAATTGAACAACCATGCTACTGTGAGAAAAGACATAGCGTGTGTTCTCTCTTTATACATGCGAACAAAGATGATCAAAATACGGGTGTACTTACTCGCTATTGTTCACCTTTGGAGGGCCTACCTTGGTGGGAAAAAGTACTCACCCCAAGGGAACGACCCAAGTGGTAATGAGCATAAGCCAGGCTCTTTTGAACCACTATATAAATTTGTGGTTGCAAGGAAAGTTTGCAATCAACGAAGTGATGCATGATAGCTCTCCCCCAGTATCTTTATGATGTGTAAATCCCTTGTTCTAAGGATTGGGATACCTCTTGAGGGAGTTTATCATAGTGTCCTCTAAATTAGATGCCCTTATTATGAACCTGTGTAGTAGCCAAAAATCCCTAATATTTGTTGATGTCAGGAGGTCAGACCTCCAAAGCTGTCCCACATATTTGTAGTTCTTAGTAGAGATGAAAATTTTGTCATGGGAGATTCATGAGAACTTGAAGCTTGGCTAACCCATATAATTGAGTGTCGTGGAGGGGAGCTAATGCAGTCAAGCTTCTAATCATTTGCTCTGAATAAGCACAACAAGAGAAATCCAAGTGGAAATACAACAAATATGAGCCATTTCTATCCTAGGGTTGTAATGCTTGTGAGTCAATTTAACACTTTTCTTGATTTCAAAACGATCCAAAAATAAACATTCACTATCCAAAATTTCAAACACTTTGGCTCAAATATGGACTTCTTGAGTTAGCCTTGATATTGTTGCTTGTCCTGAGGATTTATCCTTAGTGATTTATAAATATCTTGACATTAATCTCAAACCCATATTTACCAAAGACAACATAGGCAATTGTGGCTTTAATCTCATGATTTTCATGAAATCGATATTGTGAAAGTTATGATGTTTTTGACATAAAACATCTAGTTTGAAAACATAATCAAAGAAAAGTGTTTGTGGTAAAATCAATTCATTTAAGCAAAGATAAATTGAAAAATGAACCCCACATGACTATTTGGAGACTGATTGCTCCCGTTGAACAACCTAATCTTCCAGGTGCTATAATTCAACCAAACTTTGAACTCATAAATAGTGAACAAACAAATCTCATTAGCGGTTTGAGAACCTTCACTTTGGAAAACAAGGAGACAAACACACAGTGGAGAAACGTAGAAACGATACTAGACGAAGAAGAGGAACACACTGATATTGAGGTTGGAAGACCCCTATTACCACCACCCGCGTGGTAATAAATATCTTCCTTTCTTCCATAAACTTAAACTATTTCCCACATGATCTCATGAAAAATTAGGATTCCTAAGCCAAAGTCTACCGGTCCTTATTTTAGACTTAGGCATCTCACTCCAAAAGCCCTTAAGAAACACCTTTGAGCAGTTCACAAAAACAAAAACAAGTTGGTAGCAAACTTTTATAGACATGCTTTAAGGTATAGTCTGGAATTTTTTGCATTCTTTTGGAGTCAAAATCCTGGTCTTTTTCATGATACCCAACTCCTCTAAATGATTCATAAAACAATTAAACTTCATAGGGGAAAGTCTCTAGCACTCCATTTCAGATGTAGGAATCGTCAAACAAAATACAATCAAAAGTGGGCATCCATATTTTATCACAACCGTTACACTTTGTTGAGAAACTTTTATGCTCGAGCTAGGAGATCCCAAACAAGTTTAAACATTCCCCTTCGTCCTCTCATTTTCTAGGACTTAAACATTTTAGAGGTCTACCATATTTTTTGCTACCTTGATATTTTTGAAAAAAAGGCTCACCTAGATGATCTCATGCAAAGTAAGGATCTCTAAACGAAGGTCAACTGGTCGTCACCATAAAATTAGAAATTGTAGTGCAAAAGCAATCAACAACCGCATTGAGGCACTCTACAAAAATAGAAACAAATTGTTGATAAAATTTTATGAATGCACATTGAGAAAATATCCTGACATGTACACATTCTTTATGAGCCATAACCCTTGTCTTTTTGAAGATCAACAAGTTTTCTAGATCATTAAGTCTTTAGGATTTTAACTTTAGAGGTCTAGCATCATTCTCACTACCTTGGTTTTGTCAAAATAAAAGGTTCACTTTAGGTCAACATTGGGTCCAACATTTCATTCACCCCTTAATCAAAATTTCATCCTTCACCTCATCTATCTTTGCAAAATTTTAAATACACTAACACTTTGGGACTTAAAACATCAAACCAACTTGCTACCTTAACTACTTTGTATGTGAAATGTATCCTTTTCAATGCACTTAGTTGAGATAGTCATAATTTTTGAACTAGTTTATCTTGAAGGTCACAAGTCTACCCTAAATATTTCTAAGTTCATTAGCAACCTTTATCCCAACATCAAAAAATTAAACTTAAGTCAAAAGTGTTGTCCCAAAATGCTTGCAAAGATCACTTCCCACATCACCCATATTTTCATCCCACATTGTCATCATTTCTCCCAAAAGAATTAGAGCGCCCCTTTTACCTAGGTTTGACTCAACTAGAGAGTTCAAACATTACAAAACTCAACACATCTCTCCCATAGCTGACACCAAATTTATGGTAAAGACGAGATCACAACACAAGAGAATAATGGAAAAAGAAAAAGTTACATTTACCACAAGTGATCCAAATCCTTTAGAATTTGATCCTAGAAGTCATGTTACACCATCACAACAACCATCATCTCCTTTAGTACCATATGAAATCGAAGACATCACAAACAACCCATTTGAGCTCACTAGAGAAGAACTTTTAGAACATCAAATTTTTGAAAGTGTAGCTCCCATTTCCCTAACATTTGTAGCACAAAGTTTAACACATGATTTTACAATTCCATCACAAGGTCTAAGTCAAATGTACATACCTAATCTTGCAATGAGACTTGCTAAAGATTTTGGTCACACCTTACCATTTTAAAGTAATACACTTGTGGGTGATCTTGAAACAAATCCTCCACCTTCCACCACCATTTGGACACCTACCTTTGGTGCTCCTTCCATTCTCGAAGATCCAAAACAGCTACACACTTTGATTGAACTTCACTATTCCACCACCACTTCAAAATTTTAGGGAAGCCCTTCTTCATCCACACCTATGAATACCAGAAGTGTACCTACCATCACGTAGGGCAGTGCAAACCAAAATCTCAAAACAACACACAAGGGCATGCCAATACCATATCACAAAATCAACCCTCAACGCAAATGGGGACATCTTTATCCAATCCTCTAGTGGGTTCATCCATTCCATCTACCATTACCACATCATCTCCTATCAATCCACCTCAAAGAAATCCCTTGATTACGAGTTCTATCAATCCCACAAGTACCTTGATCACAAATCCTTTGTTTACATCTTTCATAAAAGCTAATCCTCCAAACATAGGACAAGGGAATCTTTTCAATGAATGGACTCAAGGTCCTAGTGTGTCATTTCCATTGCAAAATTTAATGACATCATCCTTTCCAATAGCTCCCTTTTCTATGCAAAATCAATTAGGACCTTAAACATACATTCCTCCACCTCATTCTACCATGTTGCAAGGAATGTTAAACTAGTTAAACTAAGGGAATCCTCCACCTTTCACTACCAATCCACTAATCACTCAAAAAATCAATGTCCCTAATCCTTCACAGATGTCTCAACAACCACTTGATCCCACATTGCAATCACATGCCCTAGCTCTATAGTAAGCACAACAAACTTACCAACAAGCCGTACAACATCAACAACAACAACAAGCAGCTTTAGCACAACAAAAAAACCTCATATATAAAACTTGTGTCCTTACCCATTTGATCGAAACATAGCAATGGTACTATTCCCTCCTGGTTTTGAAATCCCAAAATTTGACAAATACAGAGGGAGAGGAAGTCCTGTGGACCATATAAAAGAAATTAATGTCATGTGCATGGAAGTGGCTTACAATGATTCATATCTAATGCTCCTCTTCCCTTGAAGTTTAAAAGGTATTGCTATGGATTGGTTCACTCGTTTGCCTCCTGGTATCAAATTTTTTCAAGAAATCACTAACAAATTCGTCTATCACTTCTCCTTCAATCTTGACATGGACGTTAGTTTAGAAGAATTGTACACTCTCAAAAAAATCCAGGGGAAACCTTCACAAATTTCTTACAACGATGGAGACAAATAGCTAGTAAAAGCAAGTGGCCTCTTCTTGACGAACAAGTGGGAATCATCATAGCCAACCTTGATCCGAATCTATCATTCCACTTGAAAATGCAATGTATCATATCCTATGACGAGCTTGTTCCAAGAGACCTTAACATTGAAAGAGCCCTAATCACATAAGGAAATACTCAAGCTTACAAATATAACCATCCTTCAACTAGTTCAAATGAGAAACCTCGTGTATGGGCTAAGAACAAAGATGTAACAAACGATGGTGTAATAGATGCTAAGGTCATACTAAGTGCTCCTAGACCCAACAATAATCAAATTGCTAACATCCAACCAACTATGCAACAAATGGTACCACCTCAGAACAATCAAATCAATAACACCAACATGCAACCAAGGCAAACCAGTAACAAGAACAACTATCCCAAACACGAATACACATAGTTATCGGATCCCATCGAGACGCTCATGAAGAAATTGGTAGAGTCGAATTTGATAACACTTCCTAACTTTGAAAACTACCAAGAACCACAAGAAAATCCATCCTGGTACAATGAGCATGATCTTTGTGCCTTTCATAAAATCAAAGGACATAAAACAACAAATTGCATGAAGCTTAATAACATCATCCAAGATCTCATAGAGAACGATATCATATCTATTGAGGTACCAACTAGAAACCAGGATCTCAAGATATACAAGACCCCTATGCCTGATCATAACAAAGCTAACAATAATGGAAAAGCTAAGGATTACACTAATGTTCATCATACCTATTCCAATGTAGTTGCCTCCTATGATAGAGTTATCACTGTTGTCACCATCAAAGGAGCTAGTAAAAAATGTGGAGTCACCACACGACGTGGAAAAATAACCATTCAAGGAGCTATCCCAGCTCAATTTAGGACACAACCTACTTTGCTCGCATTTAATCCTAGCAAGTACAATCTTGTAGATCAACTTAAATAGATCCCTGCTCAAATATCAATTTTTGGAACTTCTGAAATTATCTCTTGCACACAGGGAAATACTAGAAAAATCATTGTCTGAGTCATCTGGTCTTGAGAACATTGATGCCAATCAGTTTCAAGCTATGGTGGGGTATATCACCAGCCATCTTCCCACCTTTTCCAAGCAAGATTTATCATCACAACCATATCATAACTGTGCTTTACACCTTGAGGTTGTCATTCATAAAAACAAGGTCAAAAGAGTCTTGGTAGATGGAGGTGTTGGTCTGAACATTTGTAACTTGTAGTTGATCAAGCACCTAGGTTATTCATAAGATACTATTGAGAAGACAAAGAGTACCACCATCAGAGCATATGATGACCAAGAACGCGTATCACAAGGAATCATAACACTCCCTATCCAAGTGGGACCTCTTATTGCATAAACTACATGCCAAGTACTTGATCTTAATCTTCCCTATAACATTCTACTTGGTCGACCATGGATTCATGCTTTGAAAGCCATAGCCTCAACCTATTATTAGTGCATGAAGTTTCCTTTTGAAGGTAGAGAAATCACTATCCATGGAGATCTTGAGCCTTTCTACTACTGCAAGATCCTTGAAGCTAAGTTTTATAAGATCCCACAAATACCCAAAAATGATGAAGGACCAACACCATCAAGCTTATTTGTTGACCCATCATCTCTAGCCTCTATCTCAACATCCCAAGTACCAATTGTGAAAAGCATACTCGATGTCAAAGCAATAATCCAAGATGATGGTTGTGGAAACTACAAAATATTGAAAGATACCTTTGTATTAGGAGAGTTACTAATTTCTCCTCAAACACACGGGAAACCAACATCTAGCACCAAAGAACCAAAAATAATCAAGATGACAACTACTACCTTCATCAAGTGGGGAGACCTAAATCAAGAAGACATCAATGAGCAAGATATCTCTAAAATCCTCTATCAAGATGAATGACCTATTCCTGTTCTTCCCATGGAAGACGAAAACAAAGGTCTACAACTAATGCAAAATTGGGGATATAACAAGAATGAGAAGATAGGGCAGAATGACAATGGTTTACTAGAACCCATTGTTCCTGAGAAATGATTAAAGAATCTTGGCTTAGGTTGTACTACTAGCAAGGTCACACTTATTGGAAAAGGTATTGCTGCTAAATGAGTTGAGGCTTCCTCTTGGTCACCTATATCATGTGATACTACCTTAGATGACTTTCCTCTTCATGTCACTGACCTATTTGAGAAAAACACCCTCTTCATGATATCCATAGCATCCTTTATGTCAAATAACTAACCAACTGAAATATGCCTAGTATATTCGCAACTCATTGACATGGACCAACAAGGACCACCAATTCTAGATTTATTCAAAAATGATGAAGTGATCTCAGAATTAATGATACTTCGAGACAACTTATCGTGGGAAGATCACAAACTAGGCTTTGACATAGAGCTCGATACAGGGGCATACTATGGGGAGACGATTGAATCCTTTAGTTGCAAAATAAATGAAATGAAACTAACATGCAAATCCTTGAGTGAAAACCACCTAGTGGCACTCTCTGGTCCTAAAATAGTTAAAAAAAAGGACACATCTGACAGTGAAAACCTCCCTGAGGCACCCAAGGATGAAGGATTCAATCTCCCTCTTACTGCAATGCATCTAAAAAATTCAGCAGTACTAGCAGAAAAGGCTACACCAATCAATGTGGGAACAAAAGAACCTAAGATCACTTTCTATGTTGAATCCTTGTTAGACGAAGAAAAAAAGAACCTTGTAGCATTCCTTAAAGAGAGAAGAGTGAAATTTTCATGGTCATACATAGATATGCCAGGCCTTGATTTAGAAGTGGTTTTACATCACTTAGCAGTCTATCCCAACGCCAAACCAGTCAAGCAAAAATTAAGAAAAATGCACCCTCAGATAACACTCCTAATTAAACTAGAACTACAAAAGCTTCTTGACGTTGGATTCATCCAACTGATAGATTATCTTGAGTGGGTTTCAAACCTGGTACCCATCTCAAAACCCACTGGGGGCATCAGAATATTTACTGATTTCAGAGATCTAAATAAGACATGTCCAAATGATGATTTCCCTCTTCCAAACATTGATCTCATTGTGGATTTAACAATTGGGCATGAATTGTTGTCGCTCATGGATGGATTTTCAAGCTATAACCAAATCATAATCACCAAAGAGGATCAACATAAAACTGCCTTTACTAGTGCATGGGGAACTTACTACTGGAATGTGATGCCATTTGGGTTGAAGAATGCATGAGCCACTATCAAAGAGCAGTGACCCTCATCTTGCATGACATGATCCAAAAAATAGTTGAAGATTATGTGGACGATATTTTGGAAAAATCAAAAAAGAGAAGTGAGCACATACAAGTCTTAGGACCTATCTTTGATAGGTTGGAAGAATACAAGGTACAAATGAATCCAAAAAAGTGTGTGTTCAAGGTCACATCAGGGAAACTTCTTGGCTTCATCATTTCACAAAGAGGGATAGAAATTGATCCAACAAAGGTAAAATCCATCCTAGACATGGAACCGCCACATACATTGAAACAAATGAGAGGATTACAAGGAAGGTTACAGTCCATCAGAAGGTTCATAGCTCAGCTATTGGATAAGACTCACCCCTTTTCGCATCTTCTCCATAAAGGGATAACTTACAAGTGGGATGAAAAATGTGATAAAGCTTTCCAATAGATCAAGGATTATCTGCTAACACCTCCAGTACTCATGCTGCCAATACCAAACAAGCCACTGATCTCCTGTACATCTCAACAACACCAGCAACAATAGGAGCTCTTTTAGCACAACATGATGAAAACGAAAAGGAAAGATCCATATACTACATCATTAGAACCTTGGTAGGCTATGAGATGAACTATACACCCATTGAGAAAGCATGCCTAGTGGTAGCTTTTGCTTCACAAAAGTTTAGGCATTACATGTTGTCAAACCAAATCAAGCTCATTGCAGAGATTGATCCATTAAAATATATGTTATCTAAAGAAACCCTCATGGGACGAATGAAAAAATGGGTAATGATCTTGACAGAGTTTGACATAGAGTATGTGGAGCACAAGAAAATCAAAGGACAAGTGATAGCAGACCAGTTAGGAGAAGCACCTATCTATGTTGAGAACCATTTGATATCTGAGTTCCCTAATGAATCAGTGTTCCTTATTAATCTCACAACTCAGTGGAAGATGTACTTTAATGGATCATTCACCTGACATGGATCAGGAACTGACATTCTTTTCATCACCCCCCAAGGTGATTGCATCCCAAATTCTTACAGGCTATCATTCCCATGTACCAATAACATTGTTGAGTACGAAGCCTTGATCACAGGTCTCAGGATAGCAGTTTAGTGGCAGATACAAGAGATGAAATTCTATGGAGACTCACAACTGGTTATCAACCAAGTCAATGAAAACTATCAAACCAAAGATGAAAAACTCACTCCTTACAAGAAAATGGTGGACAATCTAAAAGATCTTTTTATAGACATAAATTTTGAGCAAATTCCTCACATGAACAATAGAGCAGCAGACGCCATGGAAATAATTGGATCACTACTAGACATACTGAACAACATTCTTCAGTGTGAATTTTGGGTAGAACAACTTCTCATACCAACTTTCAAAATCCTAGAATCTGAATTCATGTGTGTCATTGTTGGTCTTGGATCTCCTTGGTACCATGCCATTTTTACTTACCTTAATAGAGGAACCCTTCCATCGGACATCACCCCGAACCTTAAAAATTACTTTTTAAAAAGGCATCCCGATTTGTGATCCTAGGTGATAACCTTTTACTACTGAAGCATCAAAGGGAAATTACTACGATGTCTTAACCAAGAGGAAGGATTAACTACTTTAATAGAAGTACACGATGGCATATATGGGTCCCATTCTAGCGGTATGACATTAGCTAAGAAATTTTTGAGGATGGGGTACTATTGGCCAACAATGGAAAAAGAAGCTCATCAGTATGTGCAAAAATGTATCCAATGTCAATAGGATGGGGGTCTGATTCATGCTCCAAATCAAGAGTTGCAATCAGTGATCACATCAAGGCCTTTTTTGTAATAGGAACTTGACCTCATAGGAAAAATCACTCCAACTTCATCTAACGAACATAAGTTCATCATAACCACTACCAAGTACTTTACTAAGTGGGTTGAAGCCATTCCTATAACCTACATAACATGGAAGCAGATAGCCAAGTTTATCCTGAATTACCTAAATTTCCATTATGGTGTACCACAAACCCTCATCTCAGATAATGGAACACCATTCAAAAATCAAGATGTGAAAGAGTTGTGCCAAAGATTCAATATCCAACACTGATTCTCTACACCATACTATCCCCAAGGTAATGGCCACGCAAAATCAATGAACAAAACTATCCTGAAAAATCCTAAAGAAAATAGTTAATGAAGCTGGTTGTGACTAGCATCTGCAACTAAATCCAGCTCTTTGGGCTTATCAAACCAGTATCCGCACACCTACAGGAGCAACCCCTTTCTCCCCTGTCTATGGATCAAAAGCCATCTTTCCTATTGAGGTTGAACTCCCATCATTGCGAGTGTCACTAAAGAATCTGATAACTAAGGAAGAGTACATAGTGTCTCGATCGAATGAGCTAGAATTCCTAGATGAATGTCATCTTGACGCCCTTAATCATTTGCAAGTATATGAAAACCAACTGAAACCGAGCTATAACAAGAGAATCAAATGTCCCTCATTCCAGGTAGGAGATCTCATCTTAAAGAAAAATTAGAAGAACCTCCCAGATCAAGACAACAAAGGAAAGTTTGAGCCTAATTGGTTGGGTCCCTTTGTCATCACAACAAGCTACGGATTAGGAGCATACCAACTATCAACCCCTAAAGGTGAACCCTTGTAGGATCCAATCAACAACTTGCATCTCAAAAAGTTTTATGCCTAAACATGAAGGGTGTAAATCAGAAAATACAAAAAAATAAAAAAATGATCAAAAATCCAAAAAAAAGAGAGAAAAGGATTGAAAAAAGTAAAGAAAAAAAAATCATCCTCTAGTGAAAACCACTTCGGTGGCGCTTTGGGAAAGTACGTTGGTGAAAACCTAGCAAATAAGCACCTTGTGTAAATAATGTATCTCCATCTATTCTTTGGCTCTTTTGAACTACCATTCTTTGCATCACCATTCATCCCCCATCCGCGTCCCTATCATGGCTTATCATTGTAAGGTATGATGAACTCTTTAGCATTACTTGGCATATTCTCTTGTTAGTTTGTCTTGCCTTTATCGAAGTAGGCTAACATATCACACTGGGGGAATTTCGTTATGTGTCACAATTGGGTTCTTGTATAACTTGAGGTCATGGGACATCTTATTAGAAAACACAAAAAACATTCATAAAATCCAATTTTTTTTCAAAATCCTATACAGTGAAAATCCAAAAACATTCAAAAAATTGTAAAGGAAAAATAAAAAACATCCAAAAAACATAAAAATCCATAAAAAGGTCAAACATCAAAAATCCAAAAAAACATTGTCTCCAATTGAACTATGTTGTCTCTGAGCTTGAACGTAAGCAAGGCCATCATTGATGTGCCCCTGAGACACCCTAGGTCAGTCCTTTAGAAGTCCGTTGTAATTAGCCGTTATCTCTCATCTGTTCATATCTTTGTCTTGTAAATTGGTCGAGTCAGTCGAACTACGTGGTCTCTGCATGTATAACATAGGCAAGGCTAATCTTTGATTAGCCCCCGAGGCCCCTAGGATAGGTCTTTAGGTTACATTCTTGGTCGAAACTCATAAACTTAGAAAACCCCTAAACATTTATAAAACTTAAAAACTCCCAAAAACATCCAAATATTCAGAAAACACAAAAACATTTGAAAATAGAAAACATTCAAAAGCCCTAAAAAGCCTCAAATATTCAGAAAACCCTAAACAACCTCAAAAAATTGAAAATCATAAACGTTCATATAACTTTCAAAAAGACCAAAAACAACTTCAAAATATTCTAGAAAAATTCAAAACCCATCCATCCCATCTCGCTTTCACCCACAATAAACTTTCACCCATAATAAATGATCGCCACCTTCACCCATTGGAAAAACAAGTAGAAAATTAACATAGCAAGTCGTAAAGTGTGAAACCAAAAGTCAAAATCTAAAGTATAAATCATAGGTAAATATGTTAGTGAAGTTTATGGAAATGGCTCATCTTAGCATCATTATCCCAACATCAAAAAACTCTCTGATCAACATGTCCTAGGATGTATCCTTCCTATGATGGACATCAGTATTAGATATCACTTAAAGCTAAACTTAAACTAGGCAGGAGCTATAAATAACATTGATTGTTTTTCTTTGATCTTTTCTTATGACTCATCTTAATGAACCATTATAAGGACCTCTAGATGATATCTATCTAAAATGATTTAGAGAGAAAGGAATGGGGCATTGATCTTTATCTTTTGTTTGTTGTGCTTGTAGATACTCTTGTAAAATAATCTTGGTGCATACTTGTTTTGTTGTGTGTAGGAAGGTCGTTTGGGTTATATTGTTGACTATTGTGTATGCTTTGGTCTAATATGTTCTAAACCTCTAACTTGCATTCCAATGAGGTTTGCGTATGTCAAGGTGTGAACAAGAACTATCCTATCTGCTTGTCGAGTCAAAGTCCATTACACTAGATACAATGTCGCCCTAGTTATCAATACCTTGATGCATCGTATCTATGTGTTATATCAAACAATAAGGAACGACGGAAAATACCAATCCCAAAATGTGAGCATTCCATCCTGCATTCTTCATCTTGCATTTTTTTGCATTGTCTCATCACTATTTCTAATAAAGTCTCAATGGATCAAGGACTTGTTGGATCTTTTGAAGCAATCATCATCAACAACGTTCATTATTTATTCTTCTATCTTCTCCCTATGCTAACCTAGTATCCTGACACTCAAAAACATCATCAATGCATCCAGCTTGCATCCACAAACCATCAGGATAATCATCCTTGTCATAATATTTGCATATCACATCATAATTATTGCATTATCATTTAAAGTTGTGAGGAATAATATAGATTTGTTATTCTAAGCATCTTAAATCATTGCATATCATAAACATTTTCATTCATCCATCCATATGGATACATTGTCATCATAAAACATGCATAGAAAATATACAAAAAGAAATGCATCCACATCATTTGCATCCATAAAAATAAACATATCATAATCATCCATCCATATCATATCATGAAAAGATAATGAAAAATAATATAACATTGCATCCATACATAGCATAATCGTCACATATCACATAGGCATAAAAGTAAATACATCCATACATGATCATATATAAGAATCCATACATCATCCATACATGAAATAAAGTCAACACATCATAAGCATAAATCATCCATATCCGTATCATATATATATCAAAAAATGTGTCATGGTACAAAATCTGGATCAGTGTATGTACATTGATGATAAGTACAATATCCACAAGGCTATCAAAAAGGAGCCCATGAATGTATATTAGTATAAAGAATGGGGAAAAATAAAAAAGTGTCTATCTATTGAAAAGCTAGCCCTGGTGGCTGCTACCCTCTCCAGCCTACCACTTAGGATGATCCTCTGCTCAGGGGTGTGCATCTATCCACTGTGAAAAATCTGGCTGTCTCAATGCTGCAGGAAAATATTTGTGATAATGCTACCTATAATACATAGCCTCCATAACAACCTCTCTATATAGCCGCGCTGAAACTGTCTGACCATGGTTGGATGTCATAAGGCTCTCAATTTGCTGATGTCGAGCCACCTCTTGATCTCTCTCGCCTATGACCATCTATACTCTCTGCAATGCTGCATCTCTCTCAGCTGTCACTGCAACCACCTGCTGCTGAGCCTAGTCTCACACAACAATCAAAACCAAAATTTGCTGGCGAGCCTGGTCCCGCTCACCCTTCAAAACCTGCACCTGCTGTTGTAGCTGCTGTATTTGCACATCTCTAGCATCCGGTGGCGGTGGTGGTTATGGAATTGGCTACTGTTGCACCACTAGAGGCTGCTATCCCACTAGAGGAGCCCTCCGAACCTGTCCATCATGGCCATCCTAGCCACCCTGTCCTTTTCCCCTGACCCCTCTGCCTTGTGGCCTCCCTCTAAGAGGAGCACCTATTGGATCTATAAGTCATCTTGGAGGGACAAACCATGCATCATAAGTGGGAGTAGTCTGAGAAATAGGCTGACCCTAATCGTACGACCAAGGATGGGCAACCAACTGGTGGAAACTCTCAACGACCTCTGCTGTCAAAATCGTCAGTCCCCATGTCAGATCCTGATTGGCAGTTCTAGCAAAAATAACCCTATAAGCATCATCGGGCATGTCTTGTATATCTCCAGACTATTTGGCTACCCTATCTGGGAGATACCGCTCAATCATAGTATGCTCTCGACCCTGCATGTAACTGTTGGATCTCAGTTGTGTTTATGGTTTGTCCTTGATGACAAAATCTCTGATCCTTATGATTTACAATGGCACTTCTTTGATGTCTCTTGGATATTACCGAAAGCTATTTGTTATGTTTTAATTTCATGGTGATGAGAATTTTGGTTCAAGTTATGAATGCCATCTCTTTGACTGACAAAGCTTGTAAGTTGGTTTCCTTGTCAGGATGGCTCTCTTTGCATTTCAAAGGCTTACACATATCAGCATGAGTATGGCAGGGTCTCCCCGATCCTCTTTGAAATGTCTAAGTTTCCTATCGGCAAGACATTTTAGTTGTCATGGTGATTGAATTTATCTTACAGTCTACTTTTGGCAAGACCTGTCTTTGGTTTTGGCGTGATGTCATAATGAGTGAGCAAAGTCACACCAACTGCCGTTGGAATTTCGATAGGACTTCTCTTTGGCTTTTGGTGACAGAAAAAGTGTTCTCTATCGACAAGATCTTGGCCATCGGGCTGAGGTCATAGCAAAAAGGTTATGTCTCTCCGACTAATGCATGTGGATGTCCTTCGACAGGAGTGTTCTAATCGGCATATGGTCTCTCCAAAGACATATTGTCTTACCGACCGTGTTCAAAAAGGTCTTATCGGCAAAAGTTTTTCTTCGGTATAATGTCATAATGAACCCAGTGGGTCTCGCCGATGGAAAATATTAAGGGCTCTCGGTGAAACATATCATGTTCGATATAATATCTCTCCGACAGTAGAAAGTCATGGCGAAGGCGAATGAAAGGATTTTGGCGAAAGGTTGGAAAAGTCCTAGTGACTCAGAGTGAATAAAGTCTTTCAGTGAAACTTAATATATTCTATGAAACGTCTTCCTGACAGCATTAGGTTACAGCGACCAATGTGTATCATGTGGAGTATCAGTGAAACATAGGGCAGTCTATATAACATCTCCCCGACTATGTATAGTCTCGGCAACTTGGAAATGATAAAGGCCTTCGACATAGGTGTTGAATTGTCACGGCGACAATGTGTATCGAATGTCTTTCAGAATGACAAAGTTTGTTCTCCAAGAGGTCTCCTTGAAAGTTGCTTGTTACAATGATTGTGAATGAAACAAAAAGGGCATCTCGGCAAGAAGTTTCCTCTTGTCTCAGCAAAAGAATGATTTACTAAGGAAGACCATCGACGTAGCATGTTGCATTTGACATGTGTTCTTCCCGACTTTGGTGGTTCTTGGCGAAAGTGACAACCATAAGGTTGTCTGGCAACGTTAAAGTTTCCTACGACATAATGTGTCTTCGATTGAAAAGAAATTCTCTTAGGGAAATTTTTTTGAGTGTATTCTTTTGGTTGGGTATCGAACCCTAGCCTGGCCACCATCATGAATGTTTATGTTTCTATTGCTGCTGACTATAACGGTTTCTACAGAAGTTTATGGAAGGTTTGTTTGATGCGCCTCTCTGGCTAGATGCTCGACAGTGGTTGATGGAGCCATGGGAGTTACATTTTTGTTTGAGAAATGATCTCACATGTTTCAAAAGCTGGGTGAAATGGCTCTTGTGTTGGTTGGTTGTTCTGCCGTTACTTTTGAAGTCTGTTACTTTTTTGGCATGTATTTATTGAAGCAGAAAACTTAGTTTTTTGTTCGACTATTGATGTAATTATGAGATTATCATTCCTTGGCTGTATAAAATATATGGATAAAACTCTGCAATAAAATTTGTATAATAAGATGCAGAGATTGTGATTTTCTTCTCTATGAGGTATTTTGGGGATTTAGTTATTGAATCTTTAAGGCATTATGTAGATGAGAAAACAGAGAGATATGTGCTTAACTGAAAATAGAGAAATCCTCTGAATCATCACTATTGTTCAAAAAGTAACTAAGGGGTTGGTACTCCTTGAGATAGATATCTCTAAACGATGGGTTGGTGCTCCTTGAGTGGGTGCTCAAAAAACCCTATAAGGCATTGTGAACAGTTGTTTAAAAGATTAAGCTTGGAAGGCATTTAGGAAGTGGTTTTTATACCCCAGGAGGGTTTTCCACTCGGCAAAATATTGTGTCTCTTTGCTCTTTTGTGTTTTCTATGTTCTACTTTGCTATTGTTGTTTCTGTTCATAGTTGAGTCATTATTTTTCTCAATTCTGTTTATGAATGATTACATTCAACTCATGAATGCTTTAATCAGAATGATATTGAGATCAAGTCTGAGCTGTGTGTTTAAATATTTTAAAAATTAGTCAAATAGTTAAGACACTAATTCACCCCCCCTCTCAGTGTCATTTTAACTCCAACAGTAACAGGTATGTCGGGCGAAGAAAAGTTGTTGTGCATCATTGAACCAGGCTGACATATAAAGCCATGGCTGCCATCAGAACACGATCCTATCGTCTATCACCCATAGCCAATACGTGAGTCTAGTCTATCTTGTGTGCTTGAGTGTAATGGTAACTCAATATCTCCATTAGATGGGATTATTTGGCTCCATGTTCGCCATTTGTACAATCGGCTGAAGCATTGCAATGTGCTCCTATGCCTAGTTATGAAGAAGAGTCACACCTGCACTGAGGGCTCTCCCAACATAATAAACAAAATCATGTAAATCATGGTACAAGAAGGCCAGCATCATGGGCCCCCACACAAAAAGACCTCCGGTATAACATCCTCTACCAATCCAAGCCCCAACTTCGACTGAAGAATTGGTCGCATCTGTCTTGAGCCACCAAACCTAAAATGATGGCCACAACAATCAATCTGAACGTCAGCACGTGACCCCTATATGTCTCTAGATCAATCTATGATGTGACCAATGCATGACATTAGGATCGTAAATCACATGATCATCGTGGATAGGAAACCGCAATATCCACCACACATCCTCTAAGGTCACTATCACCTCTCTTGTAGGAAGGTGGAAAGACGAAGTCTCACTATGCCATCTCTTGTACAATGTTGTCATCTTAGCTAAATGATCCTAATCATGGGTGCATACACGATATACCACAATCCAATCTCTCCCAAGTGTTCCTAGCACAACTCAAACATATCACCCAATCTCTCAAGTACTGTGGGCCTATGCTCTCTTGACATCAATGGTGGTAAGACCTCCTACACCCACGAAGCACACGACATCAGGAAATCATCAAAAAATTGAAGTTATTTGGAATTTTTGGCTCAGAAATCACAAATGCATTGTTGTTTACAAATGTGTCGCTATATTCAAAATCCAAACAATGACACCTGATGTATTTCAAATTAAAAATTGACAAATGCATCGCCATACAAGATGGCATCATGATTTAGAATTTGGGATGACCTAACCCTAACTTTCAAATTGGCAAGTGCATCGCTAGATACGATTGCATCACCATTTAAAATTTGAAACGCTAAAATTCAAATATGGAAAAGTGTCGCCCTAGACATATGTGTTACTATATATCATTTGGGCATTGCCGATTGAAGTTGGGCGTAGCTATATAGCGATGCCCCAAAATTATAAATTCTAACGCCTAATAAATGCATTGAAATTTCAAATTTCAAATAAGGTTTCGAATCACATACCTATTGTCCTCCACCTGGAAATCGTTAGAACTCATGAACTCGATCATAAATGTGTTGGGGAAGCTCACGACGTGCCATTTCGTTGAAGGGTCAGAGCTCAATTTGCAAGAATTTCTTAAGTGTGAATGCACAAATGAATTGAAAATGACTCCTCTTCACTTATTTATGCTAGAAAATTAGGGTTTTTTCCCTAATTTAACCTTTTTAATGGGGTTTATTATTAATTTCACAAAATTTTCCAATCTAGACCTAATTTTGCATCATTTTTTGCATTTTTGGCATTATTCTTACATCCCAGAACCTTTTTGGACCCTTGGGGCAGCTTTTGAACCTTTATTGAGAAATCAACC
Organism: Sequoia sempervirens; assembly: GCA_007258455.2. Classification (NCBI taxonomy): domain Eukaryota; kingdom Viridiplantae; phylum Streptophyta; class Pinopsida; order Cupressales; family Cupressaceae; genus Sequoia; species Sequoia sempervirens. Next base: position 47,545 of record VDFB02296109.1, read on the forward strand.
CAAAATTTGAAATTTCTGCCTGATTTCTCGAGGCAGGGAGTCAGTTTTATCCTTCTGTTGGGGCATCTAAAAAACTCAATTTTTTTTTATTTTTTGATTTGGGCAGCATTTTTGATCTGGAAAGCATTGTTCTTTGAACTAAAGCAGCAGGTACTTCGCTTCAAAGAGGGGAAAAATGTAGACACTGAAAAATGTCCTAATCAATGTCATACACTCAAATCGGATTTACTAACATCATTTCCTCTTTATCTATCCTCTTTTCGCTTAATTAGTTCAATTAGCCTAGCTAATTAATTAATTACATCATTTTCATCTAATTGGCCTAATTAATTTAATTGGGTTAATTTGTCTCTTTTCACACTAACACTTCATCTAATTAAATTAAATACATCATAATATTTAATTTAATCTCCTAACTCATCTTATTTAATTAAATAACCCTAAGTTATTTAATTAAATATCATTTCACCCCTCCCCTATTTATTAAATCATCTAATTTAATAAATATCTTTTAATTCTTCTAATCCCCTAATTGCATAAATTAAACTAATTTTCCTCTAATCAAAGGGAATATTCCCATGGAATATTCTTTATCCTTTTTGCACAATTAATTTTTTTTTTAATTTGTAAATTAATTTTTTTCCTTTCCCTAATGGAATATTCTAAGGAATATTCCCTCTCCTCCAATCAACTCACTTAGCTTCAAAAGAAAGTTAACCCTTTGACCTCCTAAACAAGTTACCTTTGACCTGTGTGAGCAGGTCAAAAGTGTGTTTGTTTGAGGCAATTGTGAGCCTTTGATTAATCTTCATCTTGCATTCTCATCTGTTGATGAGAATCCAGGATCCATGCCTCTCATCTCCTTCATCTTGAACCATTGATTGAGCTTGTTGATCTCAACCATCCATTCTTCATTTGCTCTCCTATAAATAGATCACTATTTGGAGACAAATGGATCCATCTTTTATTGCAAACTTATCTTGTTAAATTTACTTACATCCATACTCTCAATTTGCATACATTTAGCTTATTCTTAGTTTTTCTAGTTGCATAATAGCCTCAAGCTTTCATTAATGGCTTCCATGCATCCATCCTAGTTTATAAATAAATTAGGGTTTTTATCTTTTAACTCATTTTTAGCTTAAATTAGCTTAGGTTAGCTTAGATTAGCTTAGAAATTGCACAATTAGATCATTTATAGCATAAAATCATGGTAACTTAGCTTGCATCATGTTCATTTTGTGCATAATTTAGGTTTTTCATACATAAAACACCATGGTTTCATCGATTCTTTTCCATAGAATCGATTGAGACAAGCTCACTATCATGAGATTGGGAAAGGGTCCACATCAACACGACACCAATTCCACAACAAGATAAAGTTTCAATAGATTAGAGTAGATGTTTTGTTTAAAGCTTTCATAAATTTAGCATGTTAGGTTTCTTGATAAAATGTTTACTTTTAGTTTTGATTGATTGATCTTGTTGAGATTCGAATATTGGTGGCTCCATTATGCTTCGATTCTTCATGGATCAAGTGTGATTCGACCCATAATCGATATTTCACATCGACAATTTCCTATCAAAGTGTGATCTTTCTTGGCATGCAAATTTCTCCTTAGTGTTAATACTATGGTTGGTGTTCCATAGTGCGATATTTTCTATTCCTTGACTAGTCCTCTCTTATTGGTGATATCATGTGTTGTGTTCCCTAAGGAGTGACCTTTCATGTATCAAGTAGTGCCCCTTTGATGTTGATTGAATTGCCTCTTAAGATGGTGTTATTATGACACACCTTGAGGTTCTGGCCTTGTCTTATCATTGCACCCCTAGAGGTGAGTTTTGTTGCACCCCTTGAGGTGAATTTTGTTGCATCCCCTGAGGTGAGTTTTGTTGCACCCCCTGAGGTGAATTTTATTGCACTTCCTGAGGTGAATTTTGTTGCACCCCTTGAGGTGATTGTTTGTGAAATTTTTCATGGATCATGAACTTGAGTATCCCTTTTTTAACATGACCATTGAGCATAACACATCTTGATTGATGGTGGAGCTATGTGTTTCATGAGTGTTTAACATAACACAACTTGTTATCCTTATGAAACCCATTGTATTACATGGCCACCTAGAATAATAGACCTTTCTTTCCAATAAATCCATGTTTTCCATGAGTGGTGTGTATGACTTTAGTCCTCATGGAGCATTATTCTTTATTCGATGGATGATGTTTGGTATTTGAGACAATTTAAGACTAAGGTCTCTTTACCTAACCAACTTGAATATTTTTAGTACTAACCCTATGTTTTGTTTCGTGTTTTATGTTTTCATATGTTTTCTCCGTGTTTACATCATGTCTACATTGTGCTTGTTTTCATTTCATCTCCACTCATATGTTATGTTGTATCATATGTTTTTACCATGTATGATTTGTGTTTTTTGACATGTATGTTTGTGTATCTTGCATCGCTGCATATTATACATGTGTTCCTTTGTGCTCATGTTGGTTTACCATGGGATATTGGATCCTGGGGGCTTGCACAACCCCCTTGATCCTTAGTCATCCCATCTCTCTAATATTTGAACAATTGAACCCCTCTTGACATATATTTCTCTACTTTAGTGTGAGTCTGAGCATAAGTTCATACTCTCACTCAAGTGGGGGTTAAATGTAGTGTAGAAAATTGTATACACTTATAATTTCAAAATTATATTTTGGCCCCCTAATTTATTGGACTTAATTAAGCTTCTAATTTTCCAAATTATGCATTCCAAAGCCTAATTTTTTTTACTATTTTTCAAAGAAGGACAAGTATTAAATAAATGCATCCAATCATTAATTTTTCCTTGACTTTGAGTGTCCTGGAATTTTTGGGCCAGGACTTAGTCACCTAGGGGTGACTAGGTCCCCTTAGTTGGGACCCAAATTTAAATATGTTGTTGGCGGTATTTTAATATTCAAAATTCAAATATGAAGTGTCAACTTTTGAAATCTAATTTTAGGAAATTGGATAAACACCTATAAATACCTAGTCTTTCGGTCGTTTGAAATCTAAGCATGCACACCTTCTAGCATTCAAGAGCAGAATTTTAGAGCATTATTACAATAATTCAAGATCCAACACCATGTCAAATTTTGTGTGTGAACTCATGTCCATGTTTTGTAAAGGTTAACATTGTTGTAGATCTCCAAAGCATTCAAGCATTCTAGCAATTCTATCAAGCAAGATCCAAATCCTTGAAGTGATGTGCATGAATTCAATCCTTCAAGATAGACATTGAAGGGTGGTGAGTCACAAAATTGTGTTCATTCATCATTCCTTCCTTTCAATTATCATTTATCATTGACATTTTTTCATTGTGAAAGTGGGAACACTTACATGGGGTTTTACTGAGGCAAGCCCCTATATGGCACAACATCTTCTTTCTTTGTGAATGTGCAAGTTGCAAGTTTGGAAGGATTGAAGAGATCTTGAGGCCAAATTCTCCATTGTTGCATTTGTTGTCATCAACCTTGTCAAGACACGAAAACTCAATTACACAACTTATTGACGACATTTAGATAGTGGGACAAGTGGAAAACAAAAGCTCAAATATAGCACTAGAGGACCAAAAAATTGAGAAAGACACCATAACAAAGACCCAGTCACCTAGGGGTGACCTAGTCCTACTACAAGAATCAAATCCTACTTTTGGTGACAAGTACACATCAATCTGCACTTTCTAGATCCACTTGCGAGAAGAGTACCCTTTCTGTCTATTTATCTTCTAAAAATTGCATTTATCATATTAGGTCATTTAGTCTAACTAGGTTAATCATCTCAAATCATTTCCAAATTATTCCTAAGACTTAAAAGATTCAGATCTAGGTTTGATTGACTCACCTTGGAGGTTGAAAGTCAATCTATGCACCTTGTTAATTTCCATCCTAATGAAATCGTAAAAATGATGGAATATACCCTAGGTCATGAGTATTAAACTTACGGTGTACCACATTTTTTATGTTTCACCTACAAAGAAGGGAATGAATCAAGAGCACACACTTAGGTTCCTTAAAACTTTGTGTTTCCTGTATTAAGTACTAAATTTTAAGAGAAACATGAAGATGTTATTTTGATAAGATTGTAAATTCATGTTTAATGTATCCTTAGCTCTTGTAAATATTTTCAATTTTATTTTAATGGTTACTAGTTGTTGTGTGGTCTCATAATGTGCCCCATTGTGCTTAAATCAATATGGGGACACATTCCTAACATAGCATTACTTATATCATCATAAGACAACAAAGGCTCTTGGGCTTAGGTTCCTTTCAAATGAAATTGTTTTTTTAAGAGAATTTGATAGAAAGGTTAAAGTCATGGTGGATGTCCCTTTAAAATAGTTAAAAATGGTTTAAATTGAAATTTATTCTTTTTAAGGAATTTGAGTCCTGTAGAACTGGATGTTGCATCTTGTAACATATCATTCTACACACCTATAATTTGGCTTGTAAAGCCCCTAGAATAAGCATGTAGTTATTGATAAGGTTTGCATCACCAAGTGATTTCCTTATAAAGTGGACTAATTTTTTTATTAAATTTGGAATAATATACTTAGATCAAGGATTACAAGGCTTATCAAACATGATAAAGGATGTCTAGTTCTTGTTCCAATTTCTAGTGTGGCAAGGTAAGTTTGTCCTCAATGGTAACATTATTTAAGACATGGGTGATAAATAAGCATGATTAATGAACATGGTAACGTATCCAATAACTCCAAATGAGAAAATATAATAAAACTACTATGGTTGAATAATCATCTTATTATGGGGCCAAATACTAGATACCTTGTGGATCATACAACAATGAAAATTATTGAAATTCCTATAACAATCAAAAGTTTTGAAAAGCTCTGTAAGTGCATTTAAGTAAATTTAGGGCTGGTTTAGGAATAAGCTAATCAAGAATGACAAATATAACTACAAGAATTATTTGATTAAAAAATTTATTCTATGTTTGTATTGCGAGATTAAAAACTTAGTCAAGGAAGAATGATACAGGAGCATCTAGTGGTGTAGGGGAATTCTTGCATCACCCAAAAAAATGTTTTTTTTCCATATTTTATTTAGTTTTTTTGAGTTTTTTTGAGTCCCATTATGGAACTTAAGTGGTGTAAGACAGTCAAAAGTCAGAAAAGGTGAAAAATGGTCATTTACTAATTTTAGTAATTTGGCCTAAACGAGCTCGTATGGACCTAAAAATTTACCCCAAGGAGGGGAATTGAAAAAAACACTTCCGGTGGAAAAAGAATCATCTCAATACCTGGTATTGTTTGGAAGATATTAAAGTATCTCGAGAAATCTCTCCAATGTAGCTTCAAATTCAAATTTGAAAACCTTAGAAGTCTCAAAAAATATCAAAAAATGGATGAAATGATCTTCAAATAATTCTGGCATTGTAGATCTCTTTGAGAGCTTTCCAATGATATATTATAATAGAAAACAAGACACCTGAGTCAAAAGTTATGGCTTCGGGAAGCTGCCCCACTAAAAAGTGAATTTCATTAAAATAACTTCCTGGGTGAAAAATCAAACGGTTGGACTTTTGGTGCCAAAACAAAAGGGAAAGTTACACTTTATAGAACATTCTAGGGTAGTTATTGGGGTAAAATAAAAAGGGTTGAGTGGAGGTTCTAGGGTAGCTCCCTTAGTGCAGATTGTGGCTTCGAATAATAGATTTTCTTTCAGAGTTGATTTTGTTGTAATGAATCAAGCCCATGAGGCTGTAGCATTGTAATTTCTAAATCTGTAATTTCATTTTCTGAAAATAATTGAAAGTGAGTTGTTTTCTATCTCACATCTTCTGTGTTCGTATCTATTGTTGTGTTTTATGTGGGTTTCGGGAAGTGTAACCCTCATCAAGTGGTATGAGAGTAGGTTTTCCTGAGTATGTAGAAAAATCACTGAATGTGAGGCAGTTTACTAGACTTGTGGTTGTGGGTCTGTGAGAAAAGATGCCTCCACAAAGAAATCATGGTGGAAGAAATGTTGGGGTAACATAAGAGGGTTTTAGAGCCCTCCAAAGACAAGTTCAGGCACTGCAAGAGGAGCTAATGTCAAAAGAAGAGATGAAAGTGAAGATGAGGCTTAAAATAAAGAGCCATTCAAAGAAGAAGCACATGATGTAATGGATCCTAGAGAAGTCAGACTAATTAGGGCCATTTCCAAGATTGGAAAGAGATCGAAGATAAAATTTTCTAATTTTTCTGGGAACCTGAATCTAGAGGAGTTTATTGATTGGTTCAATGAAATGGAAAATTATTTTGAGTATGAGGAAATAGAAGATTCAGAGAGGGTAAAATTTCCAAAGTCCAAGCTAAAAGGTCATGCTAGCATATGGTTGAAAGAATTCTAGTTGGAGAGAAATAGAAGAGGAAAAGAGAAAATAATGAGATGGTATCAGATGGTGAAGAAATTGAAGAGATAGTTCATTTATATGGACTATGAGCTAGATTTGTTGAAGAAGATGCAATGGTTGAAATAAGCAAGAAAATTTGTTAAGGAGTATATAGAAGAATTCTACTAAGTCTTGATCAGAATAGGCCACTCTGAGGCCAACAAGGAGAAATTTTCTCGTTACATAAATGGGTTGAAGCCGAGCATTCAAGAAGATTTGAGTCTGGTAAGAATGTCTACCATTGAAGATGCACATCAGTTTGCTTTCAAAGTAGAAGAAAATTTGAACAGAAGGTTTGTAAGCAAGAAAAGAGGTGGAGGTCGTGGTGGACGGTCATATGGAGGCCGAAGTGAAGATCAAAAGAAGGGAAAAGGATCCAGTACTAGGCATAACCAGAAAGGAGATAACTCATATCATCCTCATGATAAAAATAATGGAGACCAAAGAGGAAGATGAAGATATGGATGAGGATCGAGAAGAAGAGGCTTCTGCGGAACCTATTTTCAATGCAAAGAAGGACATAGAGCTTATGAGTGTCCTCAACATAAAGGGAGGAAAAATAAAAGACTTAAAGGTAATGATCAAGTTTCCCACATGTGGATGAAGATGCTTAGTCTTCACATTCTGAAGATGTTGAAAGAGGAGAGGCCCTTGTTGTTAGAAGAGCCTTGGTAAATGAGGAGCAGGAACCAAATCAAAGAAAGAACTTGTTCTGCACTCGATGCAAGTGTGAAGGTAAAATTTGTAATTTTATCATTGATGGAGGTAGCACTAATAATCTCATTTTAGAAGAAATGGTCAGTAAATAGCAGTTGGAGAGGAGAAAGCATCCAAAACCATACTGGATGGCATGGTTGCAAAAGGACTATAAAGCATTGGTCAATGAGAAATGTTTGGTAAAGTTTGAGATTGGTAACTATAAAGATGAGGTTTTGTGTGATATTATACCTATGGATGCTTGTCACATGTTGTTAGGAAAATTATGGCAGTTTGATTGGTGAGCAATGCATGATGGACATGCTAACACCTATTCCTTGACAAAGGATGGTGTTCATCATAAGTTGAAACCCCTAAGGGAGACAGAAGAAAAGGTATATAGTAATGCAAGAATTTGTTTGGTTGACGAGAGAAAGTTCCTAGAGGGTATGAGGCATGAACATATGTGTTTTGTATTGATCCATAAAGTTGATAAAGAAGATACTAATGAGGTACCTGTAGAGGTTTTAGATTTATTGAATAAGTTTCAGAATGTTGTTTCAGATACATGTTTAAAGGTTTGCCTCTAGTAAGGAAGATTAGCCATTAGATGGATTTGATTCCTAGAGCTAGCATGCCAAATAAGGCAACCCATCGAATGACTGCAGTAGAGAATGGAGAGTTGAATAGACAAGTGCAAGAGTTGTGGAAGAGATTGATTCAAGAGAATTTGAGCCCATGTGCAGTATTTGTAGTACTAGCACCAAAGAAGGATGGAGAATGGCGGATGTGTACAAACTCTTGAGCCATCAACAAGATCACCATCAAGTATAGATTCCCCTTGCCAAGTATGGATGACATCATGGATTGTTTGAGTGGAGCTAAGTAATTCACAAAGATATATCTAAAGAGTGGTTATCACCAAATACAGATTAGAGAAGGAGATGAATGGAAGAAAACCTTCAATACCAAAGAGGGCTTGTGTGAGTGGTTAGTCATGCCTTTTGGGCTAACCAATGTATTGAGCACATTCATGTGGCTCATGAATGAGGTATTTAAAGAGTTTCTATGAAATTTGTCATTGTTTATTTGGATGACATTTTAATTTTTAGCAAGACATTGGAGGAGCATTTGATGCATATTAGAAAAGTTTTTGAGATGCTAAGAGAGGAGAAATTGTTGATCAATTTGAAGAAGTACAGTTTTGTGAAGAGAGAGTTGGTGTACCTAGGAATTTTTATCTCAGTAGAGGGTCTTAAGATGGATCTAGAGAAGGTGAAAGCTATTGTCGAATGGCCTACACCAAGGAGTGCTATAGAGGTGAGATCTTTTCATGGTTTGGAAAGTTTTTATAGAAAGTTTATCAAAGGTTTTAGTGGTTTTTGTGCACCTCTAACTGAAACAATGAGGGGATAGAAAAGAGTTTAAGTGGACTATTGGAGCAGAAAAAAGTTTTGATATGTTGAAGAAGAAAGTTATAGAGCAACCTATTTTGGAACTTCTAGATTTCAACAAGGTATTTTAGGTATATTGTGATGCTAGTGGTAATGCCATTGGAGCTATTTTAAGTAAAGAAGGTAAACCTGTTGCCTATTTTAGTGAAAAGGTGAATGATGCAAATTAGTAGTATTTTGTTTATGATCAAGAGTTTTATGCTATAGTTCAAGCTTTGAAGAAATGGAGACACTATTTTTTTCCAAAAGAGTTTTTTTTAGTTACTAATCATCAAGCTTTACAATATTTGAATAATCAAGGGAAGTTGAATCAAAGACATTTGAAATAGGTTGAATTTTTGCAAAGTTATACATTTGTTTTGAAGCCTAGGAGTGGAAGATCTAATAGAGTTACAAATTCCTTAAGTGGGAGGAAAAATTTGTTAACATAAATGCAAATTGAAGTTGTTGGGTTCCATGAGCTCAAGAGCTTGTATCTTGAGGATCTTGATTTTGCAAAGGCTTGGAGAGCTTGCAAGGAGCCTATCACTTTGGATAGGATGAGATGGTTGGATTTTACCATCCAAGATGGTAAGTTGTTTCGAGGGAATCACTTGTGCATTCCAAGGAGTTCCATGAGAGAGAACTTGGTCAAGGAGAAACATAGTGGAGGATTAGCTAGACACTTTGGTCAAGATAAGACCATTGTTGTTGTTTGTGAGTGTTACTACTAGCCACAATTATAGTAGGATGTGAAGAAGTTTGTGTAGAGTTGCAAAGTATGTTAGATGGAAAAATGAACAAGTCAAAATTTACTGGATTGTATCATCCATTACTTGTACCTGAGAGGCCATGGGAGGACATTAGTATGGATTTTGTTCTTGGATTGTTGAGGACACAAAGAGGGCATGATTCCATATTTGTGGTGGTGGGTATATTTTCAAAGATGGCACACTTCATTTCATGCCATAAGACCAATGATGTTCATGTTGCAGAATTATTTTTCAAAGAGGTGGTGAGACTACATGGTCTATCGAAGAGTATAGTTTTAGATAGAGATACCAAATTTTTTGGTTATTTCTGGAGGACATTGTGGAAGAAGTTGAAGATAGATTTAAAGTTCAATTCTGCACACCATCCACAGACAGATGGATAAACAAACGTGGTGAATAGGAGTTTGGGTAACCTGTTGAGATGCTTAGTAGGAGACAAACCCAAGGGATGGGATTTGATTTTACCACAAGAATTTTTTTCTTACATATTGTGTATGGGAGTAGTCTAAGAATTGCTTCTGAATTGAGAAAGATGGATAAGGGGGAGAAGAGTATTGTTGGGGCTAAAGATTTTATTGAGCACTTAAAGAATTTGCATGAAGAGGTGAAGAAACATATCAATAAGATGAATTAACAATATAAGGCTAAGGCAGATCAGAAAAGGAGGTATAAGGAGTTTCAGGTAGGAGATGAAGTCATGGTTCATTTGTGAAAGGAGAGGTTTCCAATTGGTACATACAAGTTAAAGATGAAGAAGTTTGGACCATGCAAGATCTTGAAGAAGCATGATTCAGAAAATACATATGAGGTAGATTTGCCTACTGAAATTTATATTGAAACCTATGCTTAAAATTTTAGATTTAATAGAATATCATGAAGGAGGAATTGATGAAGAAATAATAGAATATCATGTAGTGGAATATTCCAGCACCTACTTCAAAAAAGGAGATAGAAGAAATTTTGGATTGTGGTGTGGGTAGAAACACAAGAAACATACAATATGTAGAGTACTTGGTGAAATGGAAAGGAAGGCCTGTTGAAGATTCATCATGGTTATCTGAGGCTGAGGTTAACCATCTTGGTTTCCCTCTAACTCTTGAGAAAGTGATATGGTCACTTTTCAAATTACCCTAGGTGTATGATGCAGGAGCATCCAGTGGTGTAGGGGCAATCTTGCATCATCCAAAAAAATATTTTTTTCTTATTTTCTTCAATTGTTTTGAGTCCCAAGATGACACTTAAGGGGTGTAAGACAGTAAGAAGTTAGAAAAGGTGAAAAATGATCACTTACTATTTTTAGCAACTCAGCCTAAAAGAGCTCGTATGGAACTAAAAATTTACCCCAAGGAGTGGAATTGAAAAGCATTTTGGTGGAAGAAGAATCATCTCAATACCTTGTATCGTTTAGAAGATACTAAAGTTTTTTCGTCAAGATAAATCTCTCTAATGTAGCTTCAAATTCAAATTTGAAAACCTTGGAAGCCCTAGAAAAGCTTGAAAAATGGATGAAATGGTCTTCAAATAATTTTCACGTTGTAGATATCTTTGAGAGCTTTCCAATGATATATTATAATAACAAATTAGACACTCGAGTCAAAAGTTATGGCTTTGGGAAGCTTCCCCACTAAAAAGTGAATTTCATTAAAATATCTTCCTGGGTGAAAAATCAAATAGCTGAACTTTTAGCGCCAAAACAAAAGGGAAAGTTACACTTTCTAGAACATTCTAGAATAATTATTGGGGTAAAATAAAAAAGGTTGAGTGGAGGTTTTAGGGTATCTCCATTAGTGCAGATTGTGGCTCCGAATAATAGATTTTCTTTCACAGTTGATTTTGTTGTAATGAATCAAGCCCATGAGGCTATATCATTGTAATTTCTGAATCTGTAATTTCATTTTCTGAAAATAATTGAAAGCGAGTTATTTTCTGTCTTGCATCTTCGATGTTGGTATCTATAGTTGTGTTTTGTGTGGGTTTCAGGAGGTGTATCCCTCATCAATGAATTTGCATACCTTTAAATGCTGAAATAATCTTTAATTTAATGATATTGTGCGAACCCCAACCTTGGTACCTGCAAAACAAAGAGAATAAACACCTCAAGTTAGATATTGCAAGCCAAAACAAGGATTCCCCATGAAATCCATTTAAAAATTCAAAATAGGAAAGAAAATAATGAAGAACACAATATAAATGACAAACTAGATTGAATCCTAATTTAAATATGCAAACTCATGATCCCATGGGGGAATTGGTGCCAATTTGATGTGAAAATTGGTCGTTTCCCAATTCCTAAGATGCAAGCTTCAAATGTTGAAGAGGTTGATCCACTTTGTTGATGAAATATGAGAACTCCAAGCTAAATCTGCAAAAAACCTAGCTATGACTCAATGATAATGGATAAAATTCGAGAGATATTTGAGCATGGCAACTTTGCTTGGATTGTGGATGATGAAATGAGGATATGAGATCTTTATTTATAGAATTCCAAGATGGATGAATGTCCAATTTTGAGCAATGTGGGACTAACATTCATCCAATGATATGAGGCCACTTGTCAAACTATGAATGGATGAAGGATGTGCAAGATTTGGGGTTTGTGCCAATAAATGCATAATTTTGAATTTCAAATTTGTTGAAATGACATGCAAGAGGGAAGGGAAAATGCAATAAATGCCACTTGGCTCAAGGCAAAGGACATGTAAGAGGAAGTTATTGCCTTGTTGGATGTACATGTTGACTTGGAATTTTTGAATTCAAATTGAGAGAATATTCCAAAAGATGCCTTGTGAGGAAAATAGAGATTTAATAAATGAATTAAATATATTTTCATGTGCAACTTGCATTATCTAGAGGATGTGACATGAGATGAAATTAAATTAGTCAAGGATTAATTAATTTAATGAGAGAGGTTAGATGATGTGACCTATTTGACTCAAATTTATGGATTTATTTAAATCAAATAAGAGATGAATATGACAAGAGATTAATTAAATAAGGATTTTGATTTATTTAATTAAAAGAGATGGTGTTAGATTAAATCAAATAAGGTTTTAATTTATTTAATCTAATGGATAGAATTTAGAGATTTAATCAAATAAATTGATTATTTAATTAAATAGGGATAATTAGATCAGATGGATTGATTTAATTAACAAGAGAAAGAGACTTAATTAGACAAAATGATTTATTTAATTAAGAGATGAATATTGATGAATTTAATCAGATAGGGGAGTTTGATTAAATGGTTAGACCGAGGGATGATTTAGGAAGAAATGATGTTAGTAAGTCAGGATCAGATGCACAATGTCAATCAATATATTTTACGTGTCTACATTTTGCCCCTCTTTGAAGCAATGCACTCATTGCGTTGGTTCAAAGAATAAACGATCTTGATCAAAGCCAAAAAATTTTGATACTTAAAAACTTGCCCCACTGCTACATGGCAAGAGAAAACATGCCATTATAATGTCCCCTCAAGAGATCGAACGTAAATTTTAATTTTTTGGGTGATTTTGCAAAAAAAGGTGACAAAATACCTGGCGGGTCTGAAAGGGGTCTGGGAGGCTAAAAACATGTCTGAACGCAATAAAATGATGAAAAACAAGCCTCAATTAGACAAAAATAGGTTCGGGGGTCCAAAACCCTAGTTGGGCTCGGGCTCAGTGATTCAGTTTGGGTAAAGTGCACCACGGCAACGCCCTTTTCACCCAAACTGCGACACTGGGGGAGAAAGTGTGCCGCGGCGGCGCCATTTTGCATTTTTTAGGGCTCGAGCGTCAGAGTTTGAGTAAAACCAAACAGCGACGCCATCACAAACTACGCCGCTGGGGATGAGCTTGGAGCGTTCAACCAGAAATTTTTGAAATTTTTTAACATGTTGACCTTCCTTGATGCAGGATGCGGCGAAGGAGCTCTACTCTCGGGAGCACCGGTCGCGAGATTTGGCTAGCATCCTACGGGACCTGAGCGACAGGGACCAGGATCAACTGGGAGCTGCGGGATTATGGCACATTGCATACGTGGCACCCGTGCGCACCCACCTAGGGATGTTGTCAGCACTGGCCGAGAGGTGGCACAATGAGACGTCGTCGTTTCATCTCCCCACTGGCGAGGCCACCGTCACTCTGGAGGACGTTTGGCGCATTTTACGATTGCCTATTCATGGCTGATAGGTGATATTTGATATGGATGAGGGACGCGAGTCCCGCATCAAAGTCCTCGCCACACGAGACATCATCTACTATGAGGGACAGATTGAGCTGGAGCGATATAGGGTTATAACACCTCCCTTCTACTGGGTGGTTGCAGCTATCATTTCAGGTCTCGTTACCTCAGACCGACAAGGGTGATACTTCAGTCCTGGCTAGGGTTATTGTTGGGAGCAGATGGTCTGAGATAGGCTGGTTCACTTCGCATTGGGGCCTGTCCTTCTGGCTTCGCTTTACAGGGACCTACACGAGTACGTTTATATGGATGGCAGAGCGCTGGGGGCTAGAGTGACTTTACTTCATATCTGGGCATGGGAGCACATTTTTGTGCTACGACCATGTGTCATTCCAGTTTCGATGGGGGCAGAGGATGCCCTCGTGGTAGGATATAGAGGTGGTGTGTCCTTTACACACACTGGTGAGCACGGGAACCCCTATTGGAGGTGAGTCTTGGACGAGATGCTTGTTTTCACTTGGAGGCCGTACCTTGGTTGGCCTGGATGGGCCGATGATGTTGTTCAACTCCTTTATTTCTGCCAGGACCGATACATGCAGGGGCAGGAGCACACGATGATCAAGAGGTACCTACCTGGGCATGTACAGTGTCAGTTTGGAGAGCTGTAGGATCGGCCTGATGATGGCTACGTAGCTGTCTTTGCTCGCAGCATGACACATGTGTCATGGGGACATGGTATTCCTGCCTCAGAGGCAATTGATAGCTTCAGGAACTTGGTAGCCTGACCGTGGGCTTATGATCAGGGCTTGGCAGATCCAGGCACCACTCAGGCCTATAGGGACTGGTTCTGACCTCCACTTCGGTTGACCATTCTAGGTGAGGATCCATATGTGCGTAGGGTCAGAGGCAGAGGGAGAGGACGAGGGCGAGGAACGAGGGTTGATATTCGACAAGATCCACCAGTTGTACCCCTAGTCCCACTAGGTCATGAAGATGTCCACATGTAGGACCAGCAGCAGGAGCCACCACGAGGTGAGGATCAACCTCGGATGCAGCCACATGTGTAGCCACAGGGACAGGAAGACGGTTGAGATGCGTTGATTGCATAGTTACAGGCCTAGGTTCAGGATATGACACCTGAGAGAGATCAGGCAAGGGCTGAGAGAGAGCAGCTCAGAGCAGAGAGAGATCAGGTTGTGTAGCAAAGATAGGCTGTAGAGCTACAGGCAGCCACCGAGCTAGGCCGCAGGCAGCAGATTGAGAGTATGACAACCTCCTCCTCCCAGGGTACAGTGCTAGTGTGATCTTACAGGGATGTCATCTGAGAGATAGATTACTACCAACGTGCTTATCATGATACCGTTCCCAGAGCAGATTGGGTCCTAGAGTACTCAGAGCGGGCCAGCCAGAGACCACCAGAGGGTCACGGTGACAGGGCTGAGGGCAGCATCCACTGAGATCGAGCTTGATCAAGATGATACACTTTTTTTGTACCTTATGGGCTCGTTTTTGATAGCCCGATGGGCGTTTTGTACCGATTGACATATATGTATAGTGATCCGATTTATTCTTTGTACTATGACAGTGACATGATTGATGATATATATGAGCCGATTTTGATGTGATGTATTGTGTTCTCCTTTATGTATGGATGGTTTATTTCTATATGCTTTGCAGTAATGTCTTTATGTATGCATATATTTATAATGATGTTTATGCAATGATTATGACTAACAGATCTATATTATGCTAACCTATGATATGATGTGCAATGATGTTATCTATATGATGATTTATTTTATGCCAATGTGATATGTGATATGGATTTTAATATCTATATGTAATATGAATGCGATGGTCATGAGGTGATGCAAATGAAATGGTGTTAATGCATAATGAAATGTTTGTATGAGATGCAATGATATGTTAATGCGTAAAGTGGTGAGATGATGTCATGATGTTATGCAAGCATGTATGCCTAATGAATTAAATGCTTATATATCTATTGATTATGATTATGCAAAAATGATTATGGAATGCTTTTGTTCATGCTATGTGATGATTTAGATGGTAATATGAAATGGTTGTGAAATGCAAATGCAATTTTTATGCAATGATTGATATAATGTCCTTGAGATGCAATGCAATGGGTGAAATGCAATGACATGGATGCACCGATTTATGAAGAATGTTTATGATAACCTGTTTATATGATGATAAAAATGCAATGTGTATGTTTCCTATATGATATGTTTATGCAATGCACTAATGATTTGTGGATGCAGGGTCGATGACGATGATGGTGATGATGATCAACTGTCATAGTACCTTGTTAGTGCGGTTAGTAAGAAAAGAAGAAGTCATTTCAACAAGACCCACGATGATGCAAATGCAAATGATGATGATGATGATGATTACTTGCCAAGAAATTGGGATTTTCAAAGGGCCAAATTTTCTTATGTTTGATAACACACGTGGTATAATGCATCAAGGTATAAAAAACCAGGATGGCGTTGTACCTAGTGAGATGAACTTTGACTTAACAAGCAGATAGGAGTATTCTTGTTCACACCTGACATACGGAAACCTTGCTAGGATGCACTTCAGAAGTTTCAGACACCTCAGACCAAAACACGAAAAGGTAATCTATCCCTGCAATAGTCAACAAGTTGCCCTAGACCTCTTCCATACATACCTAATAAAGCATTTATTCACCAAGGTTATATTACAAGAATGTCCAACAAGCATAGCAGACAAAAGATAATGATCGTTGCCCCATTCCTATTTCTTTAAATCCTCTATTTTGGGATATCATCCAGACATCCTTGGAATGAGTGCAAATAAGATAAGTCAAAAGATAAAGACCAAGTAAACAAACAAAATGATGCTCTTCAATACCGCTAACAGAAAGAGGATGTGTTTTCTAAGGATGATAACTGAAACTTATTGCCAAAAGATAATGCCCATTGTAGGAAGGATTCATCCTAGGACATGTTAGTGGATGGCGACACGTCATTTCATTTATCTAAAGTGTTCTAAGGGATGATTGATATGGGACCAATTTAGATGATGTATTACCGTTATAAAGAGATGACCAATTTGCTTATGTATTGACTTAGACCTAGGACTTGACATTTGGAGTTTTACTTGTTATGTGCTAGACTTGTTTCTAACTGTTTCACCAAAGGTTGATGATGACGATCAGTTTATTATGGATGGTGTTATTGCAGGTGCAAGTGAGATGAGGTGGATGGATTTTTTTAAATTTTTTTGGATGTTTTTGATGTTTTGCAATGTTTTGAGGCTATTTTTGGTATTTTTCAAATGTTTTGATTTTTTGATTTTCCAATGTTTTTGGGATTTTATGAGATTTTGACCAAGAGACTAACCTAAAGAACTATCCTAGGGGTCTCGGGAGCTGATCAACATATGAGCCTTGCCTACGTTATATACGCAGAGACCACGTAGTTTGACTGACGACTTGACCGATTTATAGATGATGATATACATGATGAGATGTCAGTTTATTATGACAGACTCCTATAGGACTGACCTAAAATGTCTCGAGGGATGATCAAAGATCAACCTTGCCTACATTCAAGCTTAGAGACGACGTAGTTTGACAAGACAACCTTGGTTTTGGCTTTTTGAATGACCTTTTGACCTGTTTTTGGATTTTGATATGTTTTGAATGTTTTTTGGGTTTTGTGTTTTTTTTTTTATGTTTTTGGATTTTCTGATTTGAGGATTTTAAGATCATACAAGAATCTTATCCAATGAGAATATACCCCCAGCGTGGTGCAATAGACTACTCCGATAAAGGCAGGACAAACTGACCTTAAAGATGGGCCGAGTAGTACTAGGAGGGATCATGATACGAAAACAAGACCAAGCTATGGTGCAGATGTGAGTGAATGAGTGATGGATGGAGACCTGAATACGATGGATGATGGAATCAAAATGGATGGATGATGTCGAACAAGCCGTAAAGATCCTGGTGGATGGAAAGTGCTTATTTACACAAGGCACTTGTTTTCTAGGTTTTCACCAAGGTACTTGCCCAAAGTGCCACTGAAGTGGTTTTCACTAGAGGACGATTTTTTTGATCCTTTTTTTGATTTTTTTTGATTTTTTGCTTTTTGGATTTTTTTGTTGTCACCAAGATGCCTGTTTGCCAGGTTTTCGCCAAAGTGACCATTTTTTCAGGACATTTTCTGATTTTTTAGATTTTTTGGTTCTATACCTTGAAAGATTTAGGCATAAAACTTTTTGAGATGGGAGCTATTCATTGGCTCCTACAAAGGTTCCCCTTTGGGTGCTGATAGCTGATATGCCCCCAATTTATAACTTGCTATGATGATGAAAGGTTCTAACCAATTAGGTTCGAACTTGCCTTTGTTTCTTGGGTTTGGGACATTCTTTTAATTTTCTTTTAAGACCAGTTCTCTGACTTGGAAATTCTTGCTTCTGATTTTCTTATTATAGCTCATTTTGAGTCTATTTTGATAGACTTGCAAGTGATTTAAAGCATCTATTCGTCTCTCATCTAGTAACTCCAACTCGTTTAGTCTTGATACCCTGTATTCTTCATCCGTGATAAGGTTTTGCAGTGCTATCTTGAGGGATGGGAGATCAATCTCAATGGGAAGTATGTCTTCTGATTCGTAGACCAAGGAGAAGGGGGTGGCACCGGTGGGTGTGCAGATGCTAGTTCAATAAGCCCAAAGGGTGGGATTAAGCTGCATATGCCAGTCACGACCTGCATCATTAACTATTTTCTTGAGGATTTTGAGGATGGTTTTGTTCATGGATTCTACTTGGCCATTGCCTTGGGGATAGTACGGGGTGGAGAAGCGATGTTGGATTTTGAATTTCTTGCACAAGTCATGAACCTCCTGGTTCTTGAATGGTGTCCCATTATCTAAGATAATGGCTTGTGGGACCCCGTAACGACAGATGAGATAGTTCAGGATGAATTTTGAGATCTGCTTCCCAGTTATATACGTCATGGGTATGGCTTCCACCCACTTTGTGAAGTACTCAGTTGTAGTTATGATGAATTTATGGCCATTGGATGAGGTGGGTGTGATTTTCCCAATGAGATCGAGTCCCCACTGCAAAAAGGGCCATGGTGTGACGATCAGGTGAAGCTCTTGAGCTAGAGCATGGATGAGGTCCCCATGCTGCTGACATTGTAAACACCTTTTAGCATGATCATGTGCTTCTCTTTCCATTGTGGGCCAATAATACCCCATCCTCAGCAGTTTCTTGGCTATGGTCATTCCACTCGAGTGTGAACCACATATACCATTGTGTACTTCGGTTAGAGCGGTTAATTCCTCCTCAGCATTTAGGCACTGTAGCAAGGTACCTTCTATGCTTCTACGGTATAAGGTATCACCTAGGATGACAAATATGGATGCCTTTTTAACAAAGGTTCATTTTAGGTTTGATGGTAGGTCAGTGGGTATGACTCCTATTTGAAGATATGTGTAGATGTCATGGTACCAAGGATTGCCGGGACCAACGATTTCGCACAACGAATTCTATTTCTGGTACCTCGAATGTGGGAACGAGAAGCTACTCAATCAAGAATTCATATTTTGGAACATTGTTGGGGATATTCAGCAAGGATCCAATTGTTGCCATGGCATCTACTGCTCTGTTGTTGGTTCTAGGAATCTACTCAAATGTTATTTCAATGAAAGATTCTTTGAGAGTCTCCACCAATTTCTTGTATGGAGTGAGCTTATCATCCTTGGTCTGATATTCATTATTGACTTGATTTATGATCAACTGAGAGTCTCCGTAGACTTTGAGAGCTATGATGTTCCATTGCACTGCTCTCTTGAGACCTATAGTCAAAGCCTCGTATTCCACGATGTTGTTGGTGTAAGGAAGTGCTAGTTTGTATGACCTTGGTATGTAGTCCCCCTGTGGGGTGATGAAGAAGACACGAACTCTCGATCCGTGTTGTGTGTATGAGCCGTCGAAGTATAGTTTCTAGTGGTCTGCTACGGTGAGGTTAAAAATAGATTCATCTGGAAACTCCGAGACAAGAGGATTCTCAGAATAGATAGGTGCTTCTGCCAGTTGATCCGTAATAACATGACCCTTGATTGCTTTTCTCTCCACATACTCGATGTCATATTCTGATAATATCATTACCCATTTTTCCATTCTTCCCTTGAGCATTGCCTTTGATAAGAGATACTTGAGGGGGTCAATTTTGGCAATGAGCTCTATCTTGTGTGCCAACATGTAATGTCTAAATTTTTGTGATGCAAACACTACTGTGAGGCATGATTTCTCGATGAATGAGTATTTTAGCTCATGACTGACCATTGTTCTATTGATATAGTAGATAGCCCTCTCCGTTCCATTTTCATCATGCTAAGCTAGGAGAGCTCCAAGGGTTGCTGCTGTTGCTGATACATATAAGATCAATGGATTTCTTGGGATGGGTGGCATTAAAACTGGTGGTGTCAGTAGATATTCCTTGATTTTGTTGAATGCTTCTTCACATTTTGTATCCCATTTGTACGCTACTCCCTTGTGGAGTAGGTGAGAATATGGATTCTACTTATCTGCCAGTTGTGCTATGAATCATCAGATGGATTGAAGTCTGTCTTGGAGACCTCTTAGTTGTTTTAATGTGTTTGGTGCTTCCATCTCAAGAATTGCTTTCACCTTTGTTGAATCCACCTCGATACCCCTCATGGACACTATGTATCCTAGCAATTTACCTGATTGTACGCCGAAGACACACTTCTTGGGATTTAGTCTGACTTTGTGTTCCTCCAGTTTGTCAAAGATAGCACTTAGGGTTGCTATATGATCTTGTCTTTTTCTTGACTTAGCTAGAATGTCACCGACATAGTCTTCGACTGTTTTATGAATCATGTCATGGAATATCAATGTCATGGCCCTTTGATATGTTGCTCTTGCACATTCTTTAGGCCAAATGGCATCATGTTCTAGCAATAGGTCCCCCATGGACAAGTGAAAGCCGTCTTATGTTGATCTTCTTTTGCTATCATGATTTGATTATAACTTGAAAATCCATCCATTAGTGATAGCATCTCATGTCCTGCTATCATGTCGACCATCATGTCGATGTTGGGAAGTGGGAAATCATCCTTTGGACATGCCTTGTTCAAATCTCTGAAGTCTGTGCAGATTCTAATGGCTCCATTAGGTTTTGAAACATGTACCAAGTTTGACACCCATTCTGGGTAATCGATTGGTCGGATAAATCCTACATCTAACAACTTTTTGAGCTCCATTTTGACTAACAGAGCAATTTGAGGATGCATTTTCTGAAGCTTTTGTTTGACCGGCTTTGCTTCTGGATACACTGCTAAATGATGAACCACAATCTTTGGATCAAGTCCTGGCATGTCAGCATAACTCCATGCGAAGTTTATTTGTCTTTCCTTTAGGAATGCTGCTAGGAGTTCTTACTCTTCTAATAATAGTGATTCCGCATAAAATGTGATATGCGGGGTCTCCTTTGTTCCTAGGTTGATTGGATTGCATATTTCAGCCAAGACTGTTGACTTCTCCTGATGAATAACTCTTAAAGGAAGATTGAATCCTTCATGCTTGGGTGCCTCAGAGAGGTTTTTGCCATTGGATACGTCCTTTCTTTTTACTATTTTCTTGTCGGAGAGTGCCACAATGTGGTTTTCACTCAAGGACTTGGATATGATTCTTAGTTTCTCACTTTTGTGACTAAAGGATTCAATCGTTTCCACATAATAGGCATGTGTGTCCAACTCCATTATGAACCTTGCCTTATGATCCCCATCCGAAATGTTGTCCCGTAATCCCATGAATTCTGAGAGTGCCTCATCATTTTTGAATGTATCTAGAACCGGTGGTCCTCGTTGGTCATAGTCGATTAGTTAAGGGTATACTAAATGGATCTCATGATTTTGTTGTTCTGGTGTGAAGGATAGGGTGCTAATAATACACAGGGTGGTGTCCTCAAATAACCTAGGTAGTTTGGTCATGGTATCTTCGTCATCACTACTAATATAGGATTCTATTATTAAGTTATGTATGTCCCCTTCTGTGGATATTGGTGAGTGTACCTATGCTAGTATTGGCTGAGGATAAATATTAACCATTCTAACTGGAGGACTTCAACCACGTATGGTTATGCTCGGAGGAGTACATCCAAGGCCAAGATTTGTTATGGGTCGCGTCTCTAGCATGATAGGTATTATGAGCCCATTGTCATTTTGTCCTAGTCTTTGATTTTTGTCGTAGCCCATTGTGAGCATCATTTGTAGACCCTTGCTTCCGTTATCCATCGGTAATTCAGGTATCGATCTTTCATCTTGATACAACATGTGAGATGGATGTGCTTCAATAAACTCCTGGTCAAGGTCTCCCCATCTTGTGAATTCGGGATAATCTTCAGGAAACGTTTGTGATGTGGAAGCTTGGTTTTCTTATGGACATCCATGCAATCTAGGAGATTATGGTAACTCTCCTATCACAAAAGCATTGTTAGGGATCTTGTAGCTTCCACAACCATCCTCTTAGATGATGAGCTTGATGTCAGAAATGGTGGGGATGGTGGGAATGGCGGGTGTCTCTGTCGCAGAAGTGGACGCAAGAGTGGCGGGGTCAATGTATGGTGTGGATGGGCCCTCATCATTTTTTGGCACTTGGGGGATTTAGTAATTCTTTGCTTCAAGATTTTTGCAATATGAGAAAGTTTCAGGATCTCCATGAATGGTAACCTCTTGTCCATTATGTGTAAATTTCACACATTGGTGGAAGGTTGATGCTACGACTTTCATCGCATGGATCCATGGACGTCTTAGGAGGATATTATATGGCAAGTCAAGGTCCAACACCTGACAAGTGGTTTCCATGAGAGTCGGCCCTACTTGGATAGGGAGTTTGATTGTGCCCTGAGACACTCTTTCTTGGTCATCATATGCTCTTATCGTGATGCCCTTTCCTTTGTCGATGAAATCTTCTGATATTTTCAACTGCTTGATGAGGCTTAGGGAACATATGTTCAAGCCCACACCTCCATCCACCAAGACCCTTTTGATTTTTATCTTGTGTACAATGGCTTCCAAGTGAAGTGCACGGTTGTGAGATGGTTGGGCAGGGAAATCTTGGTCAGAGAATGTAAGGAGATTAGGCGTTATGATATTTCTGACCATAGCTTGGAATTGCTCCGCATCGAGATCTGCGGGGACAGTGGATGAGGCTAATGCTTCCTCAAGGATCTTTTTATGCTTATGAGATTTTTAACAACTCCATGATGGAGATGTGTGCTGGTGTTCTCTTGAGTTGGTCGAGGACATTGTAGCCATTACGAACAAATCTAGATGAAGGTACTCTATTTGGTTGGGATGATCCTACGATGGTGACTTTGCCGCCTCTTGTGGTGACTCCACAATCTTCAGCATGGGCGCCCTTGATGGTGATGACCATGCAGTCTTCATTTAGGGAGGCAACTACTATTTCATACACATGATTTACACTGCCCTTCCCTTTATCATTTTTATTGCCTTTGTTACCATGATTCAACATCAAATTCATATATATCTTAAGATCCTGATTTCCCGTAGGTTGTTCCACATTTATGATTTTCTTATCGATGAGATATTGGATGATGTTTTTGAGTCTCATGCAACCGTTTGTGGTATGAACTTTGATTTTATGAAATTCGCAAAGTTGATTCTCGTTATACCAAGGAGGTTTGACATCAGGTTCTTGGTAATTCTCGAATGTAGGAGGCTTGATGAGTTTTTCGTCAATCAACTTTTTCATTATGTCCTCCAGTGGTTCTCCCAAAATGGTATATTTTCGTTTGGGATAAATTTTGCATTGGGGTGGTCCCCTTTGGTCATTGAGATTATTGATGGTTGGATTATTGTTTGGATGGTATGTCGTGTGATGATTGTTTTGGTGTTGTGTTTGGGTTTGCAATGTGGGTGTATTTTGACGAGGACCGCTAATGACCACCTTAGCATCAACGACGCCATCATTAGTAATGTTTTTGTTCCTTGCCCATGTGCAAGGTTTATCATTGTAATTGGATGGTGGGCAGTTATTTTGTTGCTCATGGTATGATGTTGATTCTACGGGTTGAGTCACAAGGGCTCTTTCGATGCTGAGTGCCTTGGAGATCAATTGCTCATATGTGGTGATGCCCTGAACCTTGAGATGAAATGCCAAGCAGCCTTCAAGGTTGGCTATGATGGTGCAAACTTGTTGTTCTTCTGGAATGGTCCACTTGCTCTGATTAGCCTTGGATCGCCATCGTTGTAGGAATGAGGCAAATGATTCACCCTTTCCTTGTTTTAGAGCTGAGAGTTCTTTGAGACTAACATCCATTGCAATGTTGCATGCATAATTCTTAATGAATGCGTCCCTGATTTCTTGGAATGTTCTAATGCCTGAAGGTAAGTGAGAACCATTCTATAGCAGGGCATGCCAAGCTCCTAGGAAATAGCCGCATCAGATAAGTATCGTCATATGCGACTTCCATACAATGAACCTGGAATTCCCTAATGTGATCTTCAGGGTTTCCCAGATCCCTCAGTATTTGTCAAATTTGGGGATTTCAAATCCCTTGGGGAATGGTTTCATTATCAAGCTCTTATCAAATGGATAGGGACACAAGTTGCTTGGCGTTTTGGTTGTTTTCCCTAATTGAAGGTCAAGCACTTGTTGCGAGAGCAACCTGAGTTGTGTCGTCACATCATTTTGGGGATTAGGGGATGGAATGAAAGTGTTTTGGGGTGTTTCAATAGCGGTTTTGATGGGTGGGTTATTTGGTGCATTATTTGATGGTATATGTATGTTTTGGTGAGTGAAGTAGGCTTCCACTTGCTTTTGTATGAACAACGCTTGTTGTTGATCTTGCTGTTGCTGTGCTAAGATTTGTGCTTGTTGTTGCGCTTGTTATTGTGCTTAATGTTATTCCAACAATGCTTGTTGTTGGGCTGCCAATTCTGCTTCTTCTTGCTGCTCTTGGTATTGCTTTAATGCTTGCTGATATGCCTACAATTGTGCTACTTGTCTTTGTGCAAGAAGTTGTGCTTGATATTGAGCTTGTTGTGCTTGATATTGGGCTTGCACTTGAGCTTGTGCTTATACGACTTGTGTAGCTTGTGCTTGTGCTACTTGTTGTTGCAATAAAATTTGTGCTTGAGCAGCCCTTTGTGCTTGCAATGCTTGTGCGACTTGTGTAGCTTGGGCAACTTGTTGTTGTTGTTGCAATAACGCTTGGGCTTATTGCACTTGTAAGGTGGCTTGGGCTGCTTGGGCAGCTTGCGTGGCTTGAGCAGCTTGCGCGGCTTGAGTAGCTTGATGAGCAACTAGTTGTTCTGCTTTTAGTTTATGAACTTGTTGGTATCCTCTTTGGAAAGTAGCTTGCAATGCCGCGTCATATTGGCTTGATGTGGTGGAAGTTGGTGGTGGTGGAGGTGGTGGTGGATTTGGGATGGTGTTTTTGAAGGTGGTGTTGATGTTTTGTGTGATGGATGGTGTTGTTGATGTGATTGGTCCTTGAGAGACCATGCTTTGTGATGTTAAGGGGGTGTTTGATGGTGTTGCAATTGCTTGTGCATTTGTCGTTTGTTGTTGCAATATCAACAACAAATTTTGAGTGTTCGATGTAATGCCTTGATTGATGGATGGGATATAGGTTTGATTGATACTTGGTAGGGGAGGAATCCCTAAACCAAGGAGTGGTGCGGATGATAATGGTAATGGTGGGAGAGGTGGAAATGTAAGGGGTGTGAGTTGTTGCGATAATGTCATGGTGTCAAATATGCCCCCTGGTCTGAACATATCTCCCTCTTCTTGTAAATTTGTGAGAAGAGGTGTTTGAGGTGTTGCGTGAAAAAATGAGGTGTTGCGTGAAAAAATGATGATGATGGATCATGATGGAATGTGAGAGGAACATTTTTGTGTAATGGGTTTTGGGGTATGCTTTGTTCCAAGGTGGTGTTTGCATCCAAATTTTGATTATTAACAAGGGGGTGTGTTTGAAGTGCATTGAGAAATGCACTTCCCTTATTAACATTGGGTTGGGTTGGAGCAAATGATGTTGTGATTTGCGAAATGTTTTGCGTGATGTTTTGAGATGGGGGTGTAGATGAGATGGGAATGGTGGATGAAATTGGCAGAAAAGATGCCTCTACTATGGTACTCATGTCAAAATCTGAAGGTAACTTAGCCCCTTGTTTTGCTAACTCAAGCATGTACAACAAAGGGTTAAGTCTCATCATGATGATGATTCTATGGTTGTCCAGATTTTGGAGCATTTCAGTCATTTCCTCGTGGGACATTCCAAAAGTAAGGTCCTCTCCTTGGTTTTCTTCTTGCGGATTTTGCGATGATGAGAGGGTCAACAGATTACTTGATTCGGCGGGATTCATTTCTACGTGTGTTTGGCTAAGATCGCTTGAAGCAGGTGTTTCTTTGTTGGCTTCCATACTCTTCTTGTATTGAGATCTAGCTAAAACCATAAAACAAGGATCAATCTTCGAGAATATGGGAGATGAATCTTTGGATTGATCATTATTTTATGCCCCAAAGTAGAAATTTTTAGGATGCCTTGAGGATCAAAGATGATGATATGATGATGATGTTAGGGATGGATGATACATATGTTTTTTCTTTTAATAAATCTTGGATGAGATACTAGGCTTTTAGGACTTGCAGATTTTGATTTTGATTTGTTTTTTGGATTTGAGATTTTGTCCTTGATTTTGATTTTGATTTTGAATAAAAATACCCTAAGATGTTGGATGATGATCTAAGGGATAGCTTTGTTTAAAGGATGATGAATTGAATATGTGCAAGGAGAAGGATGCATCTACCCACACCTATTCAAACAAGATGATTGTTTCACTAAGCATATGAAGAAGGATTCATCTACATATACTAAGCTAGAGAAGATGATTTTGATAACTTTGACTAAGTATATGCAAAAGGATGCATCTACACATGCCTAGCCAAAGGTATTTTTGATAACGTTTTTTCAAGGATCTAGTCTCAATGATTTTGATGATTTTGATTTTTGCCACAAAGCCTAGTATTAAGGATGATTTCAATATTTTTCAAAATGTGATGATGAGATGATGTTGTTTTGATGTTTTGGAGGATGGATGAAAAATATTTTGACTTGTTTTGATCCTAAGATGAACCTAAAAGGGACACTTTGTTTGCCTAGACCTAGGTATTGAAGAGCATGCAAATGCTTCATAAAGACCTTTGTAACCAAGAAATGATTTCATTTGAACATTCATTTTCGGATTTCCAACCAATGATTTTTGTTTTGGGATTGTGAGTCTTCAACACATATGAAAGTTCATTTTGCTTAGCTTTGCTTAATGTCTTTATTTTACCAAAAACACTTTCTTCAATTAGGTTTTCAAACTAAGATGTCCAATTTCTTAATTTCTTCAAACCCCACAAGATATGTTATGTGGAAATTCAATGAACTTAAGGCAAGGGTTTTCCTATTGTTTACTTAAGGAGACAAATCAAGATATAATCCAATGTTTAGAAACCTCTAAGGACGTGAATCCCAAGGGCAAGCAATAACATATGGATTGAGTCAATTGTATTTGTCCTCAAAAGGGTTTAAAATTTGGATGAGGTTCAAGTGTTAGTTTCCATGATGTTTTCGAACAAGCAATGCATTTTGTAACCCAAGAATAAGTACAATCCTATGGATGTGTAAGACAATATTTGTTGGATTCCCACTTGGACAAGTCCAGCTACACTTATCTCTAGCGAATGGTTAGATGCTTGACCCCACTGGCTCCCCTCCACGACACTCACTTATATGGGGCAGCCAAGCATCAACACCCATGAAACTCCCATGGCATGTTTTCCATTTCTACTAGAAGACCGTAAAAGTGTGGGGTGGCTTGAGAACGACCGTTCTTGCACCAAAAAATAGATTAAAGGATTTTGGAAAATTCTAGCACATGGGTTTTAGTAAGGACTTTCTGTTCGTGGAGATTGACCCATACGACAAGAGTCCCCTTTCGGATCCATCTTGTCGGAATCAACCACGTGATATTGGTGTTTCTTCCAATATCCACATTTATATCCCGGTTGGAAATACTCTTGGCTTTAGAGTGTTACCGGTTGAGTCATTCCCTTGGGTGAGTACTTTTTCCCCAAGGCAGGCCCTCTAGGATAAACAAAAGCTAATGAAGAACACTATTCGTAACTCGATCAATCCTTGTTGGCCACAAGGAGAGAGAATATATGCAACAATGCCCCCACTCACAGTCGCACAAGGTGTTCAATTTTAAACCCAAATCGAAGTGTGGAGGTGATTGCTTTGTCTCACCCTAAAGTCATGAAAAAGGCCTTTTGATTCTCAAGATTGGTATAAAGTGCGAGAGAAGCGCATACGTCCTTTTTCAATGGCTTTAGTTTAAGTAAGCTCTCACGAAAAACAAAGCTACACTTGTTCTTTTTAGATCCACAAAGCAAAAATGTGAGTTCATTTTAGAGCACCAAATCACAAGTGAAAGACATTTTGTTCAATTGTTAATCCAAGAAACAAAATCTAGTAAGTTGTGATCCTAAGGTTCGTTTTAGCCCTTTGCAAGAAATAAACAAAAATAATTCTTTTTAAACCCAAAGGAAGATTAGTGTCCTAAGAAAGAAGTGCTAATAGTTCCTTGAAGAAGTGTTAAACAAACACTAAAGTGTTTAAAAACACTTTGATTGGACGAAATATTATCATCATGATCCTTCTTCCCTTGTTTTCGATTTCCAACCTACAAGTGGGAGAAACTAGTCAGATTCTGGAAAATACAGAAGTTAAAAACCAGAAAATAGAATATAAATTGATCATCAAACAAAAGCACGTGCTAAAAATCAAAATTTCCCTTTTTACTGTCTCCCAGTGTCGCAACTCATGATGGCATCGTAGTTTGGCTTCTCAGCGGTGCCCTCACAGTGCTGCTTACCAGTTAGCGGTGCTCTGTGTCGGGACAAAGAGCTCAACTGCATCGCAATTTTTGCCCCATGTCGCAGTTTCCTTCCAGCGTCAGAGTTTGATATTTTTTGAAAGTTTTTGTAGGTCGGTGAGTCTAGTGATGGAGTTTAAAATTCAATTTTTTTGGCAGGACGAGTCCAGCGGCATAGTTTGTGTTTTAAGCGGTGCCGTAGAGCGACGCTGACGAGCCTGCGGTGCCAAAACAGTGGTGTTGAGCTCCCAGCATTGGAATTTTTTGTGTGAATGAAAACGCGAAAATTTCAAGAAAAAAATAGAAATAATGATATCCAACCCTCCTTCTAGCGCCAAATGTGCGAACCCCAACCTTGGTACCTACAAAACAAAGAGAATAAACACCTCACGTTAGATATTGCAAGCCAAAACAAGGATTCCCCATGAAATCCATTTACAAATTCAAAATAGGAAAGAAAATAATGAAGAACACAATATAAATGACAAACTAGATTGAATCCTAATTTAAATATGCAAACTCATGATCCATGGGGGAATTGGTTCCAATTTGATGTGAAAATTGGCCGTTTCCCAATTCCTAAGATGCAAGCTTCGAATGTTGAAGAGGTTGATCCACTTTGTTGATGAAAGATGAGAACTCCAAGCCAAATCTGCAAAAAACCTAGCTATGACTCAATGATAATGGATAAAATTCAAGAGATATTTGAGCATGGCAACTTTGCTTGGATTGTGGATGATGAAATGAGGATATGAGCTCTTTATTTATAGAATTCCAAGATGGATGAATGCCCAATTTTGAGCAATGTGGGACTAACATTCATCCAATGATATGAGGCCACTTGTCAAGTTATGAATGGATGAAGGATGTGCAAGATTTGGGGTTTGTGCCAATAAATGCATAATTTTGAATTTCAAATTTGTTGAAATGACATGCAAGAGGGAAGGGAAAATGCAATAAATGCCACTTGGCTCAAGGCGAAGGACATGTAAGAGGAAGTTATTGCCTTGTTGGATGTACATGTTGACTTGGAATTTTTGAATTCAAATTGAGAGAATATTCCAAAAGATGCCTTGTGAGGAAAATAGAGATTTAATAAATGAATTAAATCTATTTTCATGTGCAACTTGCATTATCTAGAGGATGTGACATGAGATGAGATTAAATTAATCAAGGGTTAATTAATTTAATGAGAGAGGTTAGATGATGTGACCTATTTGACTCAAATTTATGGATTTATTTAAATCAAATAAGAGATGAATATGACAAGAGATTAATTAAATAAGGATTTTGATTTATTTAATTAAAAGAGATGGTGTTAGATTAAATCAAATAAGGTTTTAATTTATTTAATCTAATGGATAGAATTTAGAGATTTAATCAAATAAATTGATTATTTAATTAAATAGGGATAATTAGATCATATGGATTGATTTAATTAACAAGAGAAAGAGACTTAATTAGACAAAATGATTTATTTAATTAAGAGACAAATATTGATGAATTTAATCAGATAGGGGAATTTGATTAAATGGTTAGACCGAGGGATGATTCAGGAAGAAACGATGTTAGTAAGTCAGGATCAGATGCACGATGTCAATCAATATATTTTACGTGTCTACATATATGATGTAGGGAATATTAGATGTAGAATTGGAGAGTGATGAAGAAATCCTAGAAGAGGAAGCACATATGGAAGACAAGGATCCAAATACATATCTTGTGTCAGGTATTTATCTTGATGTCAGAACTTATACATTGAGTTGCAGGGATTTTTCCTAATACTGGATGTGGATCAAATTTTGAGTTTAGAAAGCAACAAGGATAACAAATAAAGATCCAAAGGAGAAATATTGTCCAAATTCACATGGAGAATCCTAAAGTGTAGTCTCGCTACTAAATTTTTTCTAACCACACAGATGTATGACAATTAGCCAGAGGTTATAGAGCTAAATAATCATCAACAAAGATTGAATCAAAGAAGGAATAACTTTGATTATTTCTTCTAAAACTATCTATTGACACCCATGTACAAAAGATATTTTCAATGCCATATATCATGTGATGATTCACTTGTTGCTTCTAGCAATGTATGGATTTTGTTATGAGCCTTTGTATTATTCTATAAAATGCAACAAGTTATCTAGTTTTAAGGATCATAAATTGTTGATATGGTAGAGCTTAAGTTGGCATAAAACCAATTTAACTTTCTACTTCATTTTTTTGTTTATTTCAATAAATAATTGTATGCAATGTAGAGGTTTATAATGCTGAAGCAATCAAGGTCATTCTTGATTGTAGATTTTGCATGACTGTAAATCATTCATTTCTAGTGAAATAATCAATTTTCTATGCCATCATTGGGTGTATTTTGAAGCTATCTCATTGGTGAACGGTTCAATTATGTAACCTCTCACACTATTCTGTATGTAGCTATAAAATATTCTTGTGAAATACAAATAGTTTATACTTTAGTTTACTATCTTTTAGTAAGTGCATGGGTAACATCTGAAGCAAGATTAGTTTCTTAGACTTCCTCTTTCTTTCCTTAATCTTAATTTATTTTGAGTGAATTTAGCTTCAAGTAAAGTGTCAAGTGATGGATGCATAATTTACGAGTATCAATAAAATCACTTGTTAAGAGTAAGCATTTATCTCCTAGAACCAACATGCCCCCATGTGAAAACAACTAAATAATGAACCTTGAGTGAACCTAGTATGTCAAGACTTGACATTGTCAAGCCTTGGGATATAATTAATTCTCAACTGAATTTAGTGATTCTTTCAAGATAGATAGGTTATGTTGTTTATATAATAAAATCTATCTACATGTTGTTGTGTGTATAACAACCTCATCAATAATTATCTTCATTTTTAGTACTTGATATGTACTTGTGAGACATACATATTAATGATACACACTTATTGATTCTTATGGTTATTGTGTTAATTTTTAGAACAAGTGAACAAAATTCTACTCACTTTTAGGGCATGTTACAATTATGCCCTTTACTAGCAATATTCACTAGGGAATCATCACCTTCATTACACCTTAACTACGCCATTTTTTTCTCATGCTCTTGGATACCACATTAGGGCATATGTTACTATAGTGACCAACATGCTTACTTGGGCATCTCTAGATATTGAGGGCCACTAACCATTTTATTATTTTTTCCATGTTGGGGGCAACCTTACTTCCTTGACTTTATCTCCAACCCTTTTATGCTCATCATGACTTATCATTCTAAATGTCACACATGTCTACCATAAAATATATTTTTTATTGCTATTTCTTTACATTATCCATACATATGTTTACATTCTTATCTATAGAATACTTTTATTTTCATGTACATGTTTTCCTCTCCTTCAATTCCTTGCTTCCTATGCACACAACCAATTGAAGGGAGCATTAAAGTCACTACCATTATGTTGAGCTTTTAGATGGTGATAGGCACTATAAAGACTTGAGATCTTATAGCAAAATGAAGTATTATAACAAGACATTCCTTTTGTTTCATATGCTTTGTCATCCATCCTATGGCCACTAAGCTAAACACACATTCACCATCTTTCAATGATCAAGCATAATTTTGTAAACCTTACTCATTTCCTATTGTTCATTATTCCTAGACAAGTTGTAAGCTCACATTTTGTACCTAAATATCATGTATTAGAGAGAAGCTAATCATTACATACTTTTCCTCTATTTAGTGTGTTCCTGTCTAGAGTGCATACTAAAGGACATACTTATACAATGACAACTTGCAAGGTCCATTTCTTTACATAGACCCTTTTTCACATCATTTCATGCTTGAATATTTACTTTATAGTCATGTTTGTGAGTGTTGCATATTTTTAGATGCATTATTAGTTTAGGTTTTGCATGCACCTTAATATGAAATAAAAATGTAATGGTCAAAGTTGCATATCCATGTCACTATCCATTATCCATTGATACCTGTATGTACATTGGAAAATAGTACAATATTATACAAAGTTGGACTCATTCCCCTAGCCTTTCCAATCCCTATAAGCATAAATTCTCATATATTTGGCTTTCACCTTATTCTTATATGCAGATACCCCAATACATTTGCCTAATCTTTGTATTTATCACATGTATCCCTACACTTACCTCTATATAGTAATTGTCCACCCAAATATGACCATTCCCTACCTAGGGCTATTTTCATAATCATAGACTTGTTTCTCGCCTTTCTAACATTAAAACTTTACCTAATTGGCCCATTTATTTTCGCACTTTGAGCCAACCAAGTACACATTTTGTAAAATTTGGTGTTATGTGCTACTATTTAATTTGGTGTTATGTGCTAGTATTTAAAGGCATTCATTAGCATTCATTTTAAACATCTGAAATATACAAGTCTTCTTTTATTCTAGAGTATTGAAGAAGCAATCAATAGAAAAACATTTCACTCGGTGCAATTTAATGAATAACAAATCTATACACATCATTCTAGGGCCCTTCTCTGTTGTCTTTTATCTTTAACATATATTAAAGAAGGTCAATCTAGGAGAACATGTCTCGTCGGGACACAACAACAACCTTTCTAAAATAATTTAAAATACCACCAATCCCAAATATCAAGAAAGACTAGAACAAGTGAAGAACATCGAAGTGAACAATATAACACAATTTTATAAATCTAGACTCAAAGAATGAATTAACAATGTAAAACTTAACTCAAACCTGCAAACTTGATTTCTGGTGTAGCACAGATCCAGCTCAGATCCAAAGCCATTTTAGTGATAGAGAGGTGCCATTTCCAGAGCAGAAATCATCCAGATTGCGCAGTTGCTTTTGAATTATCCATCATCGAATTCAAAGCAAAATAGTCTTAGTCTTATTCTAATTTACTTTCATAAATAAATGTTGCAATTACTTGATTTTCCAGTCCCAACCAAGCATTAGTTGATCATCTCACCGACATTTAAGGCTTACATCCAAAACAAAACTATTCTATCAGTAGAATAACAGTTCAGAAAAGAGTAGTTGTAAACATGAAGCCATATTATTTCAATCATACCCAACAAAGCATCATTATTGAATATGAATAACCCACTTTGTAGAACGAATAATACAAGGCGTACATTCCTGTGGGTAAGAATAAGTAACCACATGAGGCCAAGATAGTACTTAGAGGGTGGCCATTGTCATCAATGGTTTTCCAGAAATATGCCCAATTCATGGGGTCTTGTTCAGAAAAGTTAGCTAATATTCTCTAATTGATATTCATGAAGGAACACGATAACAACAATTGAAACTTTTATTTAAAAATCAATTTGTTTCTGTGTTTATTGATTCGCATGACAGGAGCTGATTGATTGATTTACTGATTCATTATAATTATTATTTTGGGTTGTTTTGGATCCCAACAAGAAGTATAAATCGTTTCTATTGCTTAATTTTCTAAGTTTATTGACGCCTTTCTAAGAATTGCAGGCAAAGAGAGCAATCAGTTCGGAAGAATTCAAAACATGGTGGGTGTCCACATGATATTGTTTGAAAAAATAAAGAATAATCAAAATTCTTAACATTCAAGGAGACATTAACATTTAAGGTTTCCACATCTTATCTGATGTACTTCTCCATGAGTAAGAAAATTTATTTGTCTAAATAAAATGAAATAAAAACAGTTCATCAACATTTCGAAGCCACTTGGAAGGATCCAAGGGAGTTTGAATATCATCTTCATTAGGGTTTTTGTTGTAGTAGTAAAGTAAGTGCTGATTATAATAGAAATCAATAGTTGTTTCTGACATAAAGTATGTTTTTATTCAAGATTGGGGCAGCTGTTGTTATTTGTTTGGGATGTAGCATGTTAATTTCTAACATAGTTTTTGATTGTTATTTGTTGTGTTGTAGTCTTATGTATGGTTCTTGAGAATTTGTGTTGTTTTTTCTCCTTCCTTTGCAGTTTCGTTTTTAGACTGCTTATTCTTTTCTTTGTAATTCAGCTTTGTTCAATTAAAAAAAAAAGGTATGTTTTTATGCTTTCTTTCTTTATTTTTTTCCATGCAGAATTCAATATCATTCACAAGATCTTTTTTTAATTTTATATAGTAGCACAACTCAAGTTAAGAATTAAGGGGTATCCATTGTGTCAAAGATGTCTAGTATATGATCCCAACCTCATATCTTACAATGCAAGGACCTCGCATTCGGTATTTGATCATTGGTATACCCATTTAGAACTATTCAATTTCACCAACAAATGAGGGATCCATTGATTTTGTATTTATTATTTTTCCTGTCCAATCGAATTTTCATCGGCTAACTTAAAAATTCCTCGTGTTCCTATAATATAAATGTATTCTAAGTATAATTGGACCTACAATAATTAATATTCTATCGGTATTTATCTACGAAATACATTACCCCAGAAACCCAAATCAAGTGGGGAGACTGAAATTAAAGGGATGAAGAGCAGAGGCACCATGACAAAAATGTGCATTCTTCATCTGCTTTGAACACTGTCAGCCACCCAACCGGTACAAATTACTGGCTACCTAAGTAAAATATGGAGAGGAAGTGCATCTCTACATGTCCTTTCAATTAGATCTCATGACAACATCCATCACCATCTTTACCGACATTTAAAGGACCGGGTGGGCCTCCTATACGATCACATGCACTGCAGAACAAAAGCTGCATTCATTAACACGGTACACGAAATTGATTTCACGTGGAATTGGTAAGGGACAGTACAATACATTATTTCTCACGCTCCGGAAATGACTGTACAATACATTATGCAGCCCAACTTCTTTTTCGTGTGTCTCTGAGGGAAAAACGAACAGAGAAAGTCAATAGCTAAGTACTTCTCCAGTTGTGAAACGTTTTCTATTCCAGAAGTAAGTAGTACTAGGTTTGGCAACTCTGGGCTCCAAATTAAGGGTGAACAGTGAAGTTGGTACCTCTGAACAGATGCCCTTTCGTGGCGTATGAAGAAAAGGAGTGGGCGCTCAATCAACATAAACTGCACAAAAGTATTCTGACAGTTTAGAGATCACTTTAAAATAGTGCTGGGTATTTCCTACATAGGACAAGTTGGCCCGAACAATTATATGGTGCATACTGCAATTACTGGTTTTTATGGGACCCTAGGATTCACTGCACGCAGAATAGGAATTTATGGAGAAGTTTCAAACAGTAATGTCTGTATTCATCGATGAAGGAACATGAAAGCAACATTTGGATTGTTTTAAAAATCATGTTTTTGTCTTTAATTTTGCTTTATTGATTAGGACAGCATAAGATTTTATTTACATGTCCTCTTGGAATGCCAACAAGAAGTACGCATTTTCATTATGTAGGGTTTCCATGTTTTAGCTTTACCTTGCAAACGTTATGTCATGGTTAAAAACATAACTTTTTTAAAACACAATGAAAATGATTCCTCCCTGTATATAAAGATATATTTGAAAATTTTGGGTGTAAAGAAGAGTGTAATGATATGATTATCTTTATAGAAATTATTTACTAGTACTTGCACCCCAATGATCAATGAGGTGCAATGCTTATGCCCATAGGCTGATTGAACACTGCTGTTAATGCTGACAAGTGACTGGGGGTAAACCATATACTGTGAACTGTGAATTGAGAAGTGAAAATTGCATTGCCTTTAGATAGCCGACGTCAGATTGGAGGAGATCTCAGTGGGGTTCCCCCACGTAATAGCCTATTGGCTAATTGAAGGAATTTTATAAATAAAATAGTAAAATATTTTATTTTAAAAAATAAAATAAAAAAATTATTTATTCATTAAGTTCAATTTTTTCAAGGTGTAATTGGGCCAGTTTGAGTAATGGTTGATTTTGATGAATGTGATTCTCTTACTTATGGTTGTTTAGTAGAAGGATAATTTATGATTTAGATGCATGCTTACTCATCATATTGTAATCTTTTTGTTCACAAAAGACAAAGATGCTAATATGAATGTAATCTAGTTGCTTGCATAAAATATTTAAAAAAGAAAAGAAAAATAGAGTAGTAAATGTAAGATTTTATAAAAATTGAGAAACTTTTAAGATCTACTTTATAGATAATTACACAAATTCCATTCAACATATAATTTAAAATTAAAATAGTTAAAAAAGGAGGGTGTTTCAAGAATGAGATAACATGTAAATACTCATGATAAGGCATGAAAGATGAGTGAGTATATAGATAAGAGAGTAGGCAAATCCAACCAATAAGATAACTAACTCCAACTACCTAAAATAAGTACAAGTTACAAGGAAGATGTCATCTTCTTTCATAATGACCCATGATTAACTTACAAGTTAAACCAATATCTATGGAAAATACATAAACCCAAATTAAGGAATATATTACAATAGGAAACCCCATGCCTCTCCCTTGATTGCAACTTAGGTAGATGAAAAGATGGGTCCCAACAAATGAAGCTTGACAAGGTACCACAACCATTGGGACAAGCTCAACACCCCCCAACTCCCTACCCATAAAAGGGATAACCCCTGAATGCCCAAATAGAGAGCGAAAAGACCCTCCAAAGTAGAGAAAGAGAGAAATGACTAGATAGCGCCCTAAAGTAGCCTCTTGGACCCCTAACAAAGCTCATAAATGCGAAAAAAACACTTTTTATAAGAGTTTGGTAAATATGTTAATAATATGCTCAATAGTGATAGAGTATCATAAATTATTGACAAGTCTATAAATAAGCTTCCAAATATATTGCACATGGGCATTTTTGTGATTGGTCTATTGATGGTGAACAATGTTTCGTGAAATCCAAAGAGCCCTATGGTTTTCATGCTGTCTATTGATGAATGGATTAGATGGATGTGTAAAGGATGCCAAGGATTATCTTGTGATAGGATAATGGGTGAAGCCACAATAGTGGTTTACAATTTCATGGAGGAAGGAAAATCTATTTTTGTGTGATTCCACTAGCTCAGGGGGTTCGGTCGAACTATCATGTTTGAACGAATCCTTTCAAGCATTCAGTCGAACCCTATGGTTCGAGCGAACTACAAGTTTGAACGAACCCTATAGAAGTCAACGAAAAAGAAATATTTTAAGGGGTTCGAGCGAACCCATGTTCGATCGAACCCCTTTGAAATAGGGCTTTTTAAAAAGCTTCATACATCATTGTCAAACAAACGTGAATCGAAAGTGAACAGGGTGGTGAACATGAACAGAAACTTCGAGCGAATGGTGAACAACAACTCCTTGAGAAGTTTATCAATGTGCACCACCATATCAACCTCGACCTCCATAGCTCACCAGGTTGGTATTCTTTGTTGGAATCTGTTGATTTAAAATTGCATTTGTTTTTAAATTTGTGAACCCTAAATGTGATCAAAGAAATCCATTTTGTGCTATCATTTTATCATAGGATTCCATGAGACCAAATTTTTTGTTTAAAATGAAGGCAAATTCCATGAGACCAAAATTCCAAACAAATTTGATATTTAATTTTGAATATTTTGGCTCACAGAGGGTGAAGAATGTGGAATTTGGCTTTACAGCTGCGAATTGCATTTGCTTGAAAGTTTCTAAAGCCTTTTAAACAATACCCATTTTATAAAATTTAGATTTACAACTGCCAATTGCATTTTCTTGAAAGTTTCTAATGCCTTTTAAGGAAACCCATTTTGCAACAAAATTTGGATTTACAACTACCAATTGCATTTGCTTGAAAGTTTCTAAAGCCTTTTAAACAAACCCATTTTGTAAAATTTGGCTTTACAATTGCCAATTGCATTTGCTTTAAAGTTTCTAAAGCCTTTTAAACAATACCCATTTTATAAAATTTGGATTTACAGCTGCCAATTGCATTTGCTTGAAAGTTTCTACAGGCTTTTAAAATAAGCCATTTTGAAACAAAATTTGGATTTACAGCTGCCAATTGCATTTGCTTGAAAGTTTCTAAAGTCTTTTAAACAAACCCATTTTGCAAAATTTGGGTTTACAGCTGCCTTTTAAACTTCCCTCTTCTCAAGATCCTCGAATTATATAATAATCAAATCCCAAAAGAGGCAACCCCTCTTCTTAACCTTTCATTTTGGCTAAATAAGTTGAATCTAATAAATGTTGCTTGACCTAATGGATTTTTAACATGTTGAACCATTTATTCAAAGAAAAGAAGAGAGTCCACAAAGGAATTTTGAGTAAATAAGGTAAGTTTTAACTTATAAAATGTGGTAACTCTTAGATATTTTCCTCACCAAAATATCTCTCCAAATTTAAATCTAAATGCGCATCCAAAAAAATACAAATTTATAACTAAATTTAATTCAAAAAGTGGACCATCTATGGCCTTCTATAAACTTCTCAAAGATGTCATTCCCATAAATGATAAATTAAAAGTTAAGTTATGACCTACACTGAAATGACATGAAATTATCTTTCTAAGATGTCATATTTGCATAAATTCCTAAAAGAAAATTTTAACTAATTTTAGACACTCAAACAAATACATATATATGAATATACTTTACTTATAAATTCTTGGAATATATCAATCCATCACAATTAAAATCTTAGACATCATGCATAATATTTTTGATGTATTCACAAAGCTGCCTAGGGTCTCATAAGACTTGAGTAGGTGAATACCAATATGCATATATCTAATGGTGGGGTAAATGGCAAAGGATTAGGAGTAAGTTCATATATATCTATTACTTATTTTTCAATCCAATATATTGGTTGGAGAGGTTGCATTTGAATAGAAGGAATGAAGATAAGGTCTATTAAAATATGACTCACCATGTTCTCTATTCTTAGGATTTTGGAGTATATCAAAATATCCAACCTATATTTCATTGCCGATCTCAACCAATCTTTGCTTCAACTTCCAAATCATCCACACAATCCTCCCTGAAATATTCACTATGTGAAACATAATTATGAGGAAGATACAAATAATCCTTGACATAGCTTTTTGTATCAAAGGATAATATGGTTCTATAATTTAAAACTGTTTCCAATTTTGAAATCAAAATACAATCAATTATCTATTTAATCTCAATGATCGCAGTTTTAAGGCAAACATAAATTACTTGAATCTTTTTAAGGTCTCTCATTAGATTCTACTTACTCTAACT